>JARQOC010000003.1:692317060-692547790 GCA_033576535.1 Allobates femoralis | reverse complement strand
CTTACCGGACTCTACAGGTGGTGTCACGTTCCCCTGTAAATAACCCCTTTTACCCCCACCGTTTACCATCAACATCTGGTATAATTGATCACCAGGGCACGGCACCGGGGTCCCGACCATCCGTGACTCCCCACACAGTAGCCCCGGTGTCCGAGTCCCTCACCCACCCTAGCTCTGGTTGAATCAAATGCGTTTTGTGTTTTCTGAAAATGACATGCATTTTTACATGCGTTTTCATTGCGTTTTCCATTTAAATCAATGGGTGTCTTTTTGGATGCGGTTTTGGTACACATGCTGTCAAAAACAGATTTCAAGCCAAATGGATAGAAACACAGATGTGAAAAGGCCCTAAGTAAATATCCCTTGTCATGTTTTAGTAGGGAGTATCAGTTGCTACATGGTAAATACCTTGTGCTGCTTGTAATCCTATTTAAAGTATATTTTCTAATCCTTACAAGTAACAAGACTTGTTTTTGTCCATCTCCAGCTTGTCAAACAATGGACATCATTTTTGCTTTGTAATTCATCCCTGATTTTTATACAGATTTATTAAACCCATTTTCCTGCAGACGGGCTAAGCAGTTTATATAAAGCCTCTATCATTAAGTTAATGATTCTCTGTAAATTATTCTGCACACAGCCCAGTTAATCCGGTAAATGGAACATTAATGTTGATGGATCAATCCACTTGCATTTTGCTGTAACCAAAGATAACACTGAATTCTGAATTTGTTGATCCCTAATAATATATTTATTAGAATACATTTCTTATTTGCTAGCATGTTAGACGGCATGTTGACGTGTAAGCAATGAGTCACTCCACCTAAAATTCTCTAATGTTAGAAAAAAACTTTCACGTAAAAACAAGCTGACGTAATTGATGAGGCCTGTCTGGTTTAATTTTAGACTGGTATCTGTCATTTTAAGTCTATACCTAATTTATTTACCTGTTTATGGGAGAGCACAGCTAAAGTGCACAGTATGTTAGCTGTTGATCAAATAAACCTGCAAAGTGTATCTGCTGTCACACTGAATATCAATCCTTTCATTACTTAACACCCGAAAAAATGAAGATGTGCAGAACACGCTTAGATGAGCATGCCTGCTCGATTATTTCTCTGGGCTTTGTCCGTTTTACTGATTCAGAAGGACGCCCATAATAAGCCGTTTGGAAGAGTTTGTTTTGAAGTTGAAACAATACTCGTGAAATCTACTGATGAGCAAAACTGTTGACTTTAGAAGGTCGCTAGGATTTGTCTAGCATATTTTGACTTGTGTTAAAGTTATACAATGTGAACCAAATGTTGGAAAAAATACTCACCCGCCCTCTCAGCTGACCCACAGATACAGCCTCGTCATGTGCAAAGTCAACTTTGGCCCTTCCAGAACCATGTGAGACTTGACATCACGACATACATCCCCCACTTCCTAGACTGCATCTGGACAACACTTGTCATGATTAGAGATCAATGGACTGAATCACAGAGTTTGAGTCAAATCTTCTGAATTTCTCAGGACCCTGAAAATTCTAAAATGTTATTTAATTTTTGAGGATCAACCTAAATAAAATGCCTGGTTCTATGTTACACAATAGTGAAGACTCAAAGAGTTGGGCTAATCGGGTAGGCATGGCCCATGGACTTCTTCATAATGCCATGCCGCTATCACAATACATTATTTAGTGCAGCCAATTAGGGGAATATCACAGCAGTATAAAAGAGAATGAGACACTTAGTATATAAAAATGGACATCTCTATATCCGCCCAGTAAACATGTCAAGGCGTATTTCTTTACTGAGAATCTATAATAAAGTTAATGCGTGGGTAAAAAAAACTCCTTTTGTATGAGCGAGTAGGAACCTGCTAAATAAAGGATAAAAACCTTTGAGAATAATGGGAGGAGGGGTGCACAGACAGAAGGTATGACCTGTAACTTAATGAAGAAAAAAATGCCAGCACTCCCTAACCGGCAATATGAACAGGTGTATAACTAAAAATAATACAGTGTATCAATAAAGACAGTTGCACTCTGAAATGCTAAGGCATGAAAGCATGAATATAGAACATTAAATAGTATTATAGCTAAGGAAGTATGAAAAAAAGAGACACTTAGCATATAAAAGTGTCGATCTCTATGTCCGCTCAGTAGCCACCTTGAGGCATATCTCTTTACTGTGAACCTACACTAAAGGGAGGAGGGATGCACAGGCAGAAGGTATGACCCGCTAACATAAATAATTGTTTTTATCCTCTATTTAGCAGGTTTCTACTAATATATTATACTCACCTATGTAGAAACCTTTTCCTTCCTGAAGTTTCAGGAGAGCAGTGGGTGTTCTGCACCTTCTTATTTCTTCTTCCAGTTAAAAGGCTGTCATGTGACCCAAAGATCCTGGCAGGATATTCTAGGTTTACTGAGATTTAACCGTGGAGAAAAAAGCGTTCTGCTTTTTTTCCACCATTTAATTCAGCAGTCTTCCCTCTAACAGCTGATTGGACAGATTAACCCAATTAGCTGAGTCCTTCCACTGATGTGTGTACCTTCTGCTGCACGGAAAGTTAAAGAAAAAGGTGGGGATGTTTCTGGCAGAGGTTGGATGGTGTCAATTGTAAAGTTACGACAAGTCATTGCCAGATGGGAAACATTTAGTCATCCAGAATCAGGAGAAAGCTGATCACATGACTAGTTGTGGTATCTTGGTATATGTTACAGAATGCTGACAGGGAGTATACCACAAACTGTCACCATTGTGTAGTCAAGGTACACACAAAAATTATAGATGATGCACAGACAACCCTCTTAAGGTCTCCAATGTTTTACTAACCAAATATAATACCACATAACTCCTGATGGACTTCACAATTCACATTATAATTGAGTGACCACATGCAGACACATAAAGCATACACATGTTGTGACATATATCATTAAATCATGTTTTTCCTTAGAATAGGTTGAACCAAAAACAAAAATAAGCAAGGCAACATCTTAAATGCATGCGATGATTTGCTTTAACTGTGATTAGCTGGAAACACACTGTCCGTGTGATATAAGAGTCAATATGATGAGCGTCGGATCATTAACCTTGAACGACCTCTCCCTGTTAGTAACTCCACACTCCCGTCCTGATAGGGAGAGGTCTTTCAGGGTTAATGATCCAACACTCGTCCGAGTGACTCGTATATCACATGGACAGTGTGTTTCCAGCCTTAAAGGGATTGTCTACTACTTGGTCATCCCCTTCTCAATATGAGTGTTTGCCCCATAAAAATAAAAACACTTATACTCAACTTCATGCAAGTGTCCTTGCCATGGTGTCAAACTCACTCTCCCAGGGCTAACATTGTTATGTCACATGAGCCCTGCACCCTATCAGCACTGGCTTTACTGTCTCCACCTTTGGTGAAATCAAACATTAAGGAAGGGGAAGTCAGAGATGCTATTTGCCTATCAATTCCTATTGATGTTTGGTCCATCCAAATTTGAGGACAGTGAAGCCAGCACTGATATAAGCTCACAGAACCCTAGAGCAAGTGTTAACAGTGCTTTAATGTCACTGGCAAGTGTTTAATGGGGCAAACACTCATATTTTAAAGGGGTGTTGGAGTAGAGTAGTGAACAACCCTTTAAGAATTCATGAAAGGAGACGACTCTTTCCTGTGTAATATGAAGTCTACAAGGCTCTACAATTAAAAAACAAAATGTCTGTCTAGAAAAAAAAAAGAAAAGAATTTTACTCCTTTTATTAGGCAGATTTCTATAAAAATTTATAGAGCAAACTATAACATCAAACACTACCACACCATTTTATTAGCTGCCCTAAATAACAAGGACTAATGAGAGTTTCTAGCATTTACCGCCGAAGGAATACAATAATTCAACAGTTGATTCTTAAATCCCGACCAGCCTAATTCAACAGGTGCCAGCTGGTTATGATGCCTACTTGGCTATTTGTGGTTTTCTATACAATTATACATTGGCCTGCAATCATAAATTACATTGTGTATCTTGCAATACAGCTATGTTAGGATTTCCATTTTACATGCTGATATTGCTGTTCCTCGGTGATAAAAATAGAAAGACGACAATGCATTACAGGGATAGTAATTTACTCGAGGAACTGGGTGATAAAAATGGCAATGTTCATGCAGGCCTTACTTTATTTCTGCATTTATAAGGTGAAACCAAATAACAATGACTACAGCATGTACTCTAGGGAAATTGTTTCTTTGGCACTTTTTGGAATTAGTGTAGGAGATTTATTTACCTTTCATATGTTCCACCACCGCAGTGTATACACTTTAGTTGAAGCTGCAGTGAGAGGTCAGATTTGATGAGCCATAGGTTCAATCTCTGAGAGTTACAATGTACATTATGCATAAATAGGCAATATGATGAGGATATAGGTTTTATTAGAGTATGTTCTTGTTTGCTGCATAAAGTGCTGCAGTGTATTTTTACAAAATCAGTTTCAAATGTAAGTTATGTGCATAATTTCTCGATTTAGTTCAACAATTTCCATTTATATGCTCTCTGAATGGCAATGTATAGGGGGATAGAAGGCAGAATAACTGGATAAAGTACTATTTTATTCCGAAAATGTGTAGCAATACAAAGCACTTGAGCTATCAGATTGAATGCATTTGCGTATTCTAAAATTATATTTTTTAAAATCATAAATCAATTTTTATTACATCAAGTATTAGTAAAAACAGGGGTTAATGCTCTATCTGCAATTATTAAGATAAGTTAAATTATAAAATGTCTTCACTTTAATCACGTTCAGCAGAGATTTTCATCTGACATTGATCCCAAAGACGTCTACTGTTAATACTCTTGATCAGTCTCCAACTGGCTATCTGCCTGATCAAAAAGACCCTCAGTTTACCACAGTGCTCCATTACGTACAATGCTAACTGTGCCATTCATTTGGCTGCTAGCCTTTTAATCTTTCTGCATGGAAAACATTGTGTGTGTGTGTGTGTGTGTACGCATGCAGGGTTCATGATTGGATCAAGTTAGACTATTGTCTCCAGTCTTTTACAGCCTCTGACAAGTTTTCCTCCAGGATGGCCCTGTATTTAGCTACATCCATCTTCCCATCAACTCTTAGCACCTTCCCTCTCCCTGCTGAAGAAAATCATCCCCAGAGCAGGATACAGCCACCACCATGTTTTCATGGTGAGGATTGTGCTTTCAGCATAATGTGCAATGTTAGTTTTCCCCTACATACAATTGTGTTTAAATGTTTACATACCCCTGCAGATTTTTTTGCTTTCTTGGCTTTTTTCAGAGAATATGGATGATGACACAAAAACTTTTTTCCACTCATGGTTAGTGGTTGGATGCCATTTATTTTCAAACTACTGTGTTTTCTCTTTTTACATCATAATGACAACCAAAAACATCCAAATGACCCTGATCAAAAATTCACATACCCTGGTAATTTTGGCCTGATAACATGCACAGTAGTTGACACAAATAGGTTTGAATGGCTAGTAAAGGTAACATCCCCACCTGTGACCTGTTTGCTTGTAATCGGTGTGTTTGCATAAAAGTTGAGTGAGTTTCTGGGATCCAGACAGACTCTTGCATCTTTCATCCAGCCACTAGCGTTTCTGGATTATTAGTCATGGGGAAAGCAAAAGAATTGTCAACAGATCTGCAGGAAAAGGTAGGTGAATTGTATAACACAGGAAAGGAATACAAAAATATATCCAAGGATAATGCCAGTCAGTAGTGTTCAAACAGTGATTAACAAATGCTCTGTAAAAACCAAACCACGAACAGGTAGACCAACAAAAATTTCAGCCACAACTACCAGGAAAATTGCTTGGGATGCAAAGAAAAACCCACAAACCCATCAGCTGAAATACAAGACTGAAAACTAGCGGTATGGTTTTTTCAAGATGCAAAAAAAGGAGGCACTTGAAGAAAAATGGGCTGCATGGTCAAGTTGCTGGAAAAAAGCTAATACTGCGCAAATGCCTCAAACTTCTGGAACAAGGTAATTTAGAGTGATGAGACCAAAAAAATAACTTTTGGCTCAACCATAAATGTTACATTTGGAGAGGAATCAACAAGGCCTATGATGAAAGCATATAAAGCATGGAGGTGGATTGCTAATGATGTGGGTATGTGTGAGCTCAAACGGCACAGGAAACTTGGTCAAAGTTGAAGGAAAGATGAATGCAGCACATTCTCATCAAATACTGGAGGCAAATTTGCACTCATCAGCCTGGAAGCTGTGTATGGGGTGTACTTGGACATTCCAACATCACAACGATCCAAAACACAAGGCCAAGTTGACCTTTCATTGGCTACAGGAAAAAAAAAATGAAGGTTCTGGAGTGGCCATCTAAGTTTCCTGACATGAATATCATTGAGCCACTCTGGGGAGAACACAAGGCCGCAGTTCATTTAACAAAGCCCAGAAATTTAGAGGAACTGGAGGCTTTTTGCCAAGAAGAATGGGCAGCTTCTCCACGTGAGAAAATAAAGAACCTCATCCATAACTAGTACAAAAGACTTCAATCTGTCATTGATGTTAGAGGGGGCAATACACAGTATTAAGAACTGGGATATGTGAACTTTTGATCAGGGTTATTTGGATTGTTTTGGTTGTCATTATAATTTAAAAAGAGAAAACCCAGTATTTTGACAATGAATGGCTTCACCCAACCACTAATAATGAGTGGAAAAAAGGTTTTTGTGTTATTATTCATATTCACTGAAAAAGGCAAAGAAAGCAAAAAATCTGCCAGGGCATGTAAACATTTGAGCACAACTGTATAGCGTTTTGCATTTAGCCCAAAAAATTCTTCTTTGGTCTCATCTCATGCTAGCTGTGTCCCCTACATAGCTTTTTGCAAATTGCAAATGGGACTTTCTGTGGCTTGCTTTTGACCCACCCCAAGGCCGTGGGGACTCGGATCCCGGGCGTTGGTTATGGTTGCTGTCACTGGTGGCCAGTGCCCGGGTCCGTGACCCTGGTGGTCGCTGAAAAATGTGGTAATTAGAATAATAAAAATGTAATGTTCATGACGCCACTTACGGTGTCTGCTAAATTTACACCAGCGCTTCTGCAGACCTCCAGGGATGATGGATGGGCAGCCTTATGGTGATGCTCCCTGCAGGTGGAGTGGGGTCCCCGGGGCAGTGAAGAAATAAGACACCACACGTTGTTTTGGCTCCGTACGGGTTTACTGATGTCCTCCAACCAATTTACAGGTACACAGTCACGGGTAGCTGGCCTGGGTAGTTGACAGTGGATGGGGTGTCTTTCTGTGGCTTTCAACGGTGTTCCTTCCTGTTTCTCTCTGTGTACCCTCTTTCTCTCTCTTGCACTGCTCCTTACTTCCTTAGCACGGCCCTGCACAAAGCCTCTTGTTCTACACCAGAACCATGGTCTTTATAGAGTTTACCCTTCTCTAAGGGGCTCACAACCCATGATGGGGTCCCTGGTGGGCTTTGGACCGGGTCATGGCTATCTGATTGCCCACGGCCCTCCAGGTTGGCAGCTCAGGGCTGAACTCTCCTGCACCGCACTCGGAGCTGGTTCTCTGTTATTGGACCGGGCTCCCCCAGATCGGTTATCAGGACAGTCTGGTGCCGGGTGTTAGCTTACACCCAAGGATCACCTTTTTTGTCCGGGTCATCTCTCTTAGGCACCCTCCCTCACAAACTTGTGTTTCTTCTTCCTTTCCGCTCTTAACTACCTACTTATATAACCTTCCACCGGAATGGTTACCCTGGTTATGGGTTTAACCAATTGGTCCACTGCCTCTAAGTGTGTGAGTGCGTAGGTGAAAGCCACATGTGAACCTCCCTCATCCACTGGCCACTGAGATACTACACACACACTGGTCTGGGTGCAGTACCCCTTTGTGGTGAACTGACCAGTGGGGCGCCACATTCCCCCTCTGGTTGAACTCACTCGCCCACGAGTAATCTGTCATGCTTCCGGGGGAAGGCGCCCTGGAGTGGACCCACTGGGTCATGGTACCGAACTCCCCTGGGTGAGCTGGTCCTAGTTTAACCAACCCCTATACAGGGATTGTCAGGGGCAAGCCCAGGGGGTCTAAATACCACAGCTGCTAGTACCAGGGGGGAAGCTCATAGAGTTAGTCTATACTTTGGTATAGCAAGGTAGGAAACACAGGTACAGAGCTCGAGGCTGGGAGAGCAGGAATGGCTCTACTGGAGGAGAGTACAAGGAAGGCCTGACCAACAGTCAGCAAGGCAGAAGCAAACTAACTTAATAATCAGGCACCTCCCATTAGTGGAGGTGGCCTGATATACCAGAGGACAGGTAGCTATTGGTCAAGGGAGTGTCAGGTTGGGCTGGGCCGGCCCCAAGAGGCACGGCCACGCCTAGTGCACCGCTCATGACACTTATGAAACCTGACCCCTGCAGCATGCTGGTGCTGAGCTGGGCGTTCAGCAGACAGGAAGCGGACCCGGCGACGGCACCGAGACACAGTATGCCTGGATGCCAGATGCCCAGTCGGCAGAGGAGTAGGTGATGCCAACCCAGGAGAGGTGAGCTGGGGAGCGTGCCAGGGGACCTAACATGATCCTACCCTTTACCCGGTACAGAGTCCAATTTTTATTTGCTTTATGACACAACAATAAACAACAGTTTTAGTAATAAAATTCATCCTGTCCGGGAGGTACTTCCTCAAAAACATTGCAAAAAATTATAATTTACATCGGCCTAATGGGGTCGGTACACACTTGCAGTCCCAATGGTAATCTTCCTTGCACTCTCGACACTGTCTCTATTCTGCTGAGCTGCTTAAAGGCACATTATCACACATCAGAGTCTCTGGCTTAAAGTTTCACAGTCCAGGCTCAACATAACACAAAGTTCTCATTAGTGTTCATGAGTTCTAAAGGCATTGGTAACTATTTACACGACTGGCTTTAACTGTTTTAGTCCTTACAATTTGTGTACCTGCAGGGTGTACCAGGCAGGGGGCCCTGCATGTCTCTCATAGCTAACCCGGATGTTACGATAAATGTCCCGATCGGGTGGCCCCTTGGTAGGTGGGATTCAACATCTCTGCATCCCACAAACACCTCCTCTTGGAGACACTGCTCCCGGACAAACCCCCACCCGCTCTCCAGGTTAAAACTAGTAACAGTACCTTCTCATCGATTCTCTAGGGGTACCGGTGGCTGGGGATGGGTGTGGGCTCGGGTCTACAAGTTTTCGAGCTCCCTGGCCCACCACTCTTCGCGACGGCACTGCCACACCACATGGTTGGCCAGGTACTGCTCTGGGGCGTAGTTCGGTTGAGCATTGATGGGAACGGGAGTCTGTCTTCGACCTCTGGCTTGGCCGAACACAGCTCCCAGCCGGTGCTCATAGTCACTCCACCACGCCATGTGGGATCTGGATGCCCCGACTTCCTCGCCACTGTCGGTCGGATTTCCCTCTTCGAGGTCCTCCTCCTTAGAGCCCGACTGGCTGGACGGCTCCTCTCGGACGGCCTCGGGCTCCTCGGGGACATCTGGCTCGGCAGCTTCCTCCTCCAGGTTCTCAGGCTCCGCTGTGGCTGTCTCTCCCTTGTCATCTGCTGGACCTTGGGGTCATCTGGCTCTTTGCAAGACCCAGATGCCCCGACTTCTGTGCTGGTGACAGGTGATGCCTCAGCTTGTGGGTCCTCCCTGGTAACCGGATGCTCAACCCAGACCGGTCTCTTGCTCCCGGTTCCAGCTCCTGGTTGCTGGACCCCCTTTGTGTAGCCCTACGGGATAGCTCCAGGGCGGCATAAGTGCTCCAGTGCCTGATGGTTCACTAGATGGCCTCTCCAAGCTGTACTCTCAGATCTTGGAACGCAGTTCTCCACAAGGCTGCATCCCCCTCATTGGTAAGGAGGGATGACTGCCTCTGGGTTCCCGGTTGCAGCTTGGGCTTCCTCCTCCACTTCTCTCAACAGATCGCTCAGTCATGTGGCCGTCATTGTACCCGACCCGTAGACTGTACCAGTTCTGTGTGGTTGTCTGGCTGCGCCCTTTTGTTGCTTTTTAAAGTCTCTGGCAGGGGTACTTTAACATGGTGCAGGGACAGGTATATAAAGTATATAGAGGCTAGAAAGGAATGTTTGAGTAGTGGTCAACCCCTTTCATTAAAGTCCTCCCTTTACTTCATGTTTGTATATCATTATTACCTCTGAAAATGTGTAGGAAATTCTAAATTTTAGTTTTTTTATGGTTAAATTTATCTTTATTGAATTTTATAACAATAGTGAAAAACAGTATTACAAAAAAATGAGGGGAGGGGAGAAAATAAATGTCAGGGTTAGATTTAACATCCTCAATGCAGATCACAGGAGATTACAGAATACAGAGTAAAATATGGCATAACGTCTCCTCAACACTCTATTGCGGTAACACCGGAATAGTTTCATAATCGTACGTAGAGAACGAAAGTGCGATCTGTGAAAGAGCGCACTATTTGAGAAATAATACAAAGGATACCCGATCTCCCTACAGGAGAGCAGGGGGATATGGAGAGGGAAGGGAGAACAAGTAAAACGAAACAAACTTGTAACCCATTGGTCGTCTAGAAGGGGGAATGGGAGGGGTAAGAGGATAGAGATAAAGAGAAAAGGTTCAGGTTAAAAGAGGAAGAGATAAGGATAATCAGAAAACAAGGCAGGCACAGATCTCACAGCCAACAATACCGGTAGTAAGATGTTAGATAGAAGCTTTCATTACGTAATAAAATCTAAGAGAATAATTTGTTAAAGTTAGGAGCGTTCCTAAAAAGGATCCACTCAGACCAAACAAGAGTGAACTGGGGAAAAGTCTGCTCGAGCCCGGCCGACAACTCCTCAAGGCGGCATAGAGATTCTATTTCAGTATACCATTTAAAAATTGAAGGCGGGGTCTGATCCTTCCAATGACGAGGGATCACCGACCGGGCCGCGCAGAGGCAAAATCTGAGAATGTCTCTCTTTTGGGACCTCAGCCAACCAGGGAGCAAAGAAAGTAGGGCTATCTCAGGAGAGCCTTTTATTTGTTTGCCAGTAACCAGACCATAATTCCTAAACACCCTTGACCAAAAATGACTAATCAAGGAGCAGCCCCACCAAACGTGTAGCATAGTGCCCTTCTCGGATCCGCAACGCCAGCAAAGGCTGGAAGTGGTAGGGAAGCATTTATGCAGCCTGTCTGGAGTGAGGTACCAATGGAAACGTAGTTTATAGCATTTCTCCAAGGCATCACTTGAACTGGACGTCTTTTGGTCCATAAGGAAGCATCTCTCCCATTCAGTATCCGAATAGCCCGCCCCAGTTCTCTTTCCCAGGCTAGTCGGTACCCGTGGATTTCGGGACTTGCTGCTGCGGATAGGATGTGATGGATAACCGAGATCCCTCGGTCTGGGGCCTCCTCTCCTGCAAAAAGCTGTTCCATAGGGGATGTGCTAATATTTGGACCTCGAGGGAAGGAGGTGGACCCAAGGAAAGATCTACCTGAAGATACTCCCACCATTTCAGAGTCCGGTCTGGAGATAGATTCTGTAAAACGCCGAAAGATGGAAGTTCTCCATCCCGAAGGACCTGACCGACGCGGGCGTCGTCTCGAGCAGTCCACAGCAACAGGGTAGTATTAGTCATCCCGGGAGAAAGGCTGGGTTATAAAACAGTGGAGTCAAGGAGCTCGCCGACGGAACGTAGGGTAAATCTGTAAGGGCCGTCTGCCATGTTTTAAGCGTCTCTTTCGTAAGAAAGGCAAATATCTAGAATGATCTATAGCCTGAGGGGGACCCATTGAAGGTAATGTAAAGGCACGTCTAAGTCCGCTAGTTCGATTTGAACACATTGTTTGGTCCTATATTTCCAGTCCAAAAGTCTGACCAGTATCGCAGATAGGCAGTAACTACGAAGGTAAGGGAAGCCAACAACTCCTGTGTCATGAGGAGCGGAAAGGATCTTGAAACTTACCCTTGGCTTTATGCCGTTCCAGACAAACCGAGAGACCAGGGAGTGGAGCGTGATGAAAAATGAGCTATGTGGCCAAACGGGTACGGATTGAAAAATGTACAAGAATCTAGGAAGTATGTCCATTGTGATAACCCGGATTCTGCCGACCAGGACAACTTCAACGGTCTATAGGACCCCAAGAGGGCGCCCACTTTGTCTAACAAGGCCTGGTGGTTAAAATGGAAGATCTTAGTCAGATCGTGAGGAAGGCACACTCCTAAATAGGACAGGTAGTCCTTCTTCCACCGAATTGAAAAATCTCTCTGTAAAAAATGGACTCAGCAGACGGCAGGGAAACGTTCATTGCCTCGGATTTAGAGTAGTTAATTTTAAAATTACAAAGGTCACCAAATGTCGCAAATTCCTGTAATAACACTGGGAAAGCTAAGGACGGGTTTGCGACATATAGGAGGAGGTCGTCAGCAAACAAAGCTGTCTTATGGTGAAGGTTCCCTACCTGCAAACCTTGAATGTCCTTGTTAAGTCTTATGGCATTAGCCAAATGTTCCATAACAATAGTATAGAGTAGGGGGAAAGTGGGCACCCCTGTCGTGTCCCATTTTGCACTAGAAACGGGTCAGATAAAGTCCCATTTATCTGTACTCTGGCAGTTGGTCGGGAGTATAGTGACAGAATCCCGTTCAAGAATCTGTGCCTCAGGCCTATATGCTCCAATGCCTCCCACAAAAAGCTCTAGTGGACTCTGTCAAAGGCCTTTTCTGCGTCAATGGACAACAGACATAGAGGGGACTTCCACACCTTAGCCCTCTCGAGGAGGAGGAGGGATCTAATAATGTTGTCCCGGCCTCTCGACCTCTGTCAAAGCCCACTTGGTCCAAATGTATAATGGAGGGGAGCATCCGAGATAGCCTATCAGCTAAGACCTTGGCGAACAGCTTGACGTCCACATTTATCAAGGAAATGGGTCGGTAGCTTGCTGCATCAGAAGGATCTTTATTAGGTTTGAGGATCACACAAATGGTGCCTCCAAAGCCTGAGGGGCAAAAGTGGCACCCTCTAACAATGCCTTGAATGTCGGAAGCATATGAGGCAGCAAGTCTTCGAGCAGAGTCTTGTAGAATATGGGCGTGAAACCGTCGGGACCGGCGCACTTTGATATCGGAGTGGCTTTAACAGTATCCGACACCTCCTCTTCTGTAATATCTTCCTCAAGAGAGAGCACGTCCTCGTCAGACAATGACGGGATCTGTACATTAGATATATAGGACCGAATTTTGTCTGATAGCGCAGAAGGGTCCATGTCGCAAATTTTCCTTTGATGTTGTATAGTTCGTAGTAGAAGGCCTGAAAACCCCTGAAATTTCCTCACTACTGTGGACCAGCCCTCCCTTGGGCTTTTTAACAGAGGCGATATAAGTGGGGCCACCTAGGGTGCCTCGCCATGGGTGTCCCGCATGTGTTTGCCTTCTTGTAAAAAAATCCTTTCGTCCGCTCCCTGTGTCTCTGATATTGATCGTCTAGGAAATTTTTAAGTTCAAGTCTCTTAGTGGTCAAGTCTATCCTCAGCGCGTGTGATAGAGAGGATTTATGGTTAGCTTCCAGGCGACTAATCTGCGTCAATATGTTGCGAATCCGTTCGTTCCGGAATTTTTTCAACCTGGCTCCATGTTTTATTAACGTCCCTCTCAGGAAGCATTTGAGTGCCTCCCATTTAAGGGGGGGGAAGTCGGATCAGATGTATGAGATTGAGTAAATGTCACTATATCCGCTCTCAGATCCTCCAGACAGGCGGCATCGTGCAAAAGATTACCATTCAGGCTCCATGATCTCTGTTTCCCCGTCAGACCGGGCACCTCAAAGGAAAGAAAAATGGGACTATGGTCTGATAAAAGAATATTACCAATCGTCGCTTCTGGTTTCCATGAGAGGAGCCCGTGACCGACAAGGAACATGTCAATTCTGCTATAAGAACCATGAACCCCAGACATGAACGTATAGTCCCTGCCCTTGGGATTCAGAATCCTCCAAACATCGACCAGCCTGAGCCTATGGAGCAGACCCTGAAGCGCCCTCACCCGTCTCCGCGGGACCGCTCCCCGACCAGAGGTGGTATCAGCCGAAGGGTCAAAGACAAAATTGAAATCACCCCCCACCACGACCTGGCCCTCCGCAAACTCTGCCAATTTTAGTAAGAGTGACCTACACACCCTGGTTTGCTCTGTGTTCGGGAGGTACCAATTCACCAAGGTGAGCAGATTGTCAGCCACTCGTAACTTAAGAAAAATAAAGCGACCTCCAGGATCCATACCTTCTCTATTACAGTATATGGCAGATTTCTATGTAACGCAATAGAGACCCCCCTAGTTCTAGAATCAGGGTTTGAACTGTGGATCCATGTCGGGAAATTCTTATCACTGAAGGCCGAAACATAGTCCATTTTAAAGTGTGTTTCTTGCAGAAACACCACCTGCACCCCGGTTTTATGCATGTCTAAGAGAACGTGAGCCCTCTTCTGGGGTGTATTGAACCCCCGAACATTCAGGGATCCTACCTTCAGGGAATCCATTTCGGTAGGACGGTAACCAGAGCCTACTGCGACTATCACAATGAAAGAGAGAAAATGGGGAAGAAGATGAGGACAAGGAGGAAAATGAGAGGAAGGGTAAGAGGAAGAGTAGGGGAGGAAGAGGTATAGGGTAGGGAGGAGGAGAAATTAGTCTCCCAGACGACCAATCAAGCTATATACAAACAATGTTCATGGGGTATATTCTTGAACAGAAGCACCACTCTTCAGGCAAGAAGTGGTGTCTCCAGAGGGCGGCGCCCTTTCCACGAGGGGTAAGAACGATACACTGCAATAAAATAGAAGACAAAGTCCTGAAATAAATCTAAGAATAGACTAAAACAAGATAGTATAAACAGCAACTCGAAGAGTATATACTCCCCGGCCAACAGCCTTTATACTGATAACTAAATCATAACAAAGGTGGCAACCTGGCTCGTATGGTCAGCCCAATTACGGGGCCGAGCAACCGCATCCAGTCTGAGGTACCGGGAGGACCCTAAATAAGGGGTTGAGCACAATAGGCTTTCCATTAGCTCGACCAAGTGAAAGAATTAAAGAGGGGAAGAGGGAGAGAGAAAAAAAAAGGGGGGGGGGGGAGGGGTATTGGGGAGACTGAGGGGAAGAGCGGGGGAAAGGGAAGGGAGGGAGGGGGGTAGAGGGTTATAAAGGGAGGGAGGGAAAGGGGAATAGTGAGGTCAACCCATAGTCCATAAGCCCCAAACATCAGTAGCGTAATATAATAAGAGTCATACGGCTGTAGTCCTCAGCACCCGGAGGAATGAAAGGGGAAAGAAAAAAAAACATGGCAAATAGAAAAAGAAGGATACATCACGTCTCCAAACGTAATCAACCAACGTCCGAACAAGCAAATTCGCTGAGCCTCTGTCTGCGGGACCGACCCCCTCCTCTGTTTCTTTTCCGCGGGGCCCTCTGCGGACGTGGGGAAGTGGAAAGAATCCTTCAGCAGAGGGACCAGGCACCCCGGAAACACGAGGCCCAGATCAGGAATATCCAGGGACGCAAGGAACCCCTGGAGGTCCCTAGGATGGGAGAGCGAGATCAGTTGGTTACTTCATTGAATGTGCAGTAGGGATGGGCGAATCTACTTGCTAGGACTCGTTACTCGGCGAGTAGTAAGGGACTCGCAGGACTCGGTACTCTGCGAGTTTCCCAGCGTTTACTCGCACGAGTCCAATGCAAATCAATGGCAAACGCTGACAAAACTGGATTGCCATTGTCTTGCATTAGACTCGGCTACTGTGCCAGTGATAGCAGGGAAACTCCAAAGTAACTGCTGTTACTTTGCGAGCTGAGTCCAGCTGTCTTCTCTGTGCAGCTCCAGGGTCCTAGAGCCCGCCTGCTCACAGACATGATTAGCAGAGCTGAGATTGTTCTCAGTCTGCTCATTCCCTGTGCATAGACATCTATATCTATGCACAGGGGATGTAGCAGAGAGGACATCGCGTTTTGGACTACGTCGGAGGAAGAGGATTTTTTTAATTAAAGATGGAGTCCCTAATGGCTTTTTTTTTTATTTCAAATAAAAATTTTTCTCTGTGTTGTGTTTTTTTAACCCTTTATTGGAGATTCTTAGTGGCTGGGTCAAACGTGGCCTGACATTAAGAATCTCGGGCTTAATACCAGCTTGTATAACAAAGCTGGTATTAACCCCTTTATTACCCAGCGTGCCACCGCCACCAGGGCCGCTGGAAGAGAGGGGTTCAGCGCCAGAGGATGGCGCTTCAATGAACGCGCCATCTTCTGGGGGGCTGCAGGCTGCAATTTGCAGCGGGGGGTGCCCAGAAAGCTTGGGCATCCCTGCGCTGCGGATTCCAGCCCCCAGCTGCTTAGCTGTACCTGGCTAGACATAGAAATTGCGCGGAACCCCACGCATTTTTTTTTTATTATTTCATGAATTTCAGAGTCTCTAAATCAGAGTCTCAGAGTCAGTCAGAGTCTCAGAGTCAGAGTCTCAGAGTCAGAGTCAGAGTCTGAGTTTCAGAGTCAGAGTCTCAGAGTCAGTCTCAGAGTCTCAGAGTCTCAGAGTCAGAGTCTCAGAGTCAGAGTCTCAGAGTCAGAGTCTCAGAGTCAGTCAGAGTCTCAGAGTCTCAGCAGAGTCTCAGAGCTCAGAGTCAGTTCAGAGTCAGAGTCTCAGAGTCAGAGTCAGAGTCTCAGAGTCTCAGAGTCAGAGTCTCAGAGTCTCAGAGTCTCAGAGTCAGAGTCTCAGAGTCAGAGTCAGAGTCTCAGAGTCAGAGTCTCAGAGTCAGAGTCTCAGAGTCAGAGTCAGAGTCAGAGTCAGAGTCTCAGAGTCAGAGTCAGAGTCTCAGAGTCAGAGTCTCAGAGTCAGAGTCTCAGAGTCAGAGTCAGATCAGAGTCTCGAGAGTCAGAGTCAGAGTCTCAGAGTCAAGTCTCAGAGTCAGAGTCCAGAGTCAGAGTCTCAGAGTCAGAGTCTCAGAGTCAGAGTCTCAGAGTCAGAGTCAGAGTCTCAGAGTCAGAGTCTCAGAGTCAGAGTCAGAGTCAGAGTCTCAGAGTCAGAGTCTCAGAGTCAGAGTCTCAGAGTCAGAGTCTCAGAGTCAGAGTCTCACTCAGAGCAGAGTCAGAGTCTCAGAGTCAAGTCTCAGAGTCAGAGTCTCAGAGTCAGAGTCAGAGTCTCAGAGTCAGAGTCAGAGTCGATCAGAGTCAGAGTCTCAGTCAGAGTCTCAGAGTCAGAGTCAGAGTCAGAGTCAGAGTCTCAGAGTCAGAGTCTCAGAGTCAGAGTCAGGTCAGAGTCAGAGTCTCAGAGTCAGAGTCTCAAGAGTCAGAGTTCAGAGTCTCAGAGTCAGAGTCATCAGAGTTCAGAGTCAGAGTCAGAGTCTCAGAGTCAGAGTCTCAGAGTCAGAGTCTCAGAGTCTCAGAGTCAGAGTCAGAGTCCTCAGAGTCAGAGTCAATCAGAGTCAGAGTCAGAGTCTCAGAGTCAGAGTCTCAGAGTCAGATCTCAGAATTTCATGATATAATTTCATAAAAAATGCGTAGGTCATCCAGAGCAATTTCTAGTCAGTCAGAGTCACAGCAAGTCTCAGAGTGGCGGCTGGCAATCCGTCAGGCAGAGGTCCAAGCTTCATGAGCATCCCAGTCGCAAATTGAGCCGCAGCCAGAGCCAGAAGATGGCGGTTCATTGAAGTCCCAATCCTCTAGGCGCTAGACCCGTCTCCAGCGAGCTCAGGTGGCGGTTGGTCACGGCTGGTAATCAAGAGAGTTAGGCCGAGCTGAGTCAGATTCAAGCAGGCCATAAGTCTCAATAAGTTAAGTGGTCGGTCAGAGCCAATATTAGAGTCAGAGCCGCCATGATAAGTCTCAAGTCAATAGGTTTTCAAAAAACAACAACACAGAGAAAGATTATTTATCTAGATAATTAACAAACAAGCCAGTTAGGGATCATCTTAATTAACAAAATCAATCCTCGTTCCGGTCGACGTCAGTCCAAAGCGAGTCTCAGTCATGCTCATCCCTGTGCAATAGATAATAGAGTTCTAGCACAGGAATGAGCAGACTGAGAACAATCTCGGTCTGCTACATCAGGCAGCAGGCAGGTCTCAGACCCTGGAGCTGCGGCAGCTCAGCACACAGAGCAGACAGAGCTCTTATCTGGTCGAGCAGAGTTTCCAGCAGATTAAATCTCAAGTAAACGAGTCCAATGCAAATCAATGGCAAACTAGGATTCTTCAGGCTGAAGTCCGAGACAGATCTGTGATTTGAAAGTCCAACTACTCGTATTATGTCTATATCGTTCCCATTCAATTCAACATTGGACTCGCTAGATCCAACGAGTAGAGTCCTGGCTCGGATCGCTAGAGTCAAGCGATCTCCGAGTAATTAGGATCAGGCCACACTAATGTTCAGAGCGGAAAGGTATCCCAGGAGTACGTCGAGTTGATCAGTCTCAGTAGGTCCAGTAGGGTCTCAGGTCTCTAGTCGAGAGGTCCTCCAGAGTAGATCCGATCAATTGTCAGGGGTCAGCTTGTAGATCAAATCTCAGTACAACGTCTAGCATGTGAGATCTCTCATCGAGTTGATATTTGAGTAGATACAGAGTCTCAGAATTTCATGAAATAATTAAAAAAAATTCGTGGGGCTCCGCGCAATTTCTATGTCTAGCCAGGTACAGCTAAGCAGCTGGGGGCTGGAATCCGCAGCGCAGGGATGCCCAAGCTTTCTGGGCACCCCCGCTGCAAATTGCAGCCCGCAGTCGCCCCAGAAGATGGCGCGTTCATTGAAGCGCCATCCTCTGGCGCTGAACCCCTCTCTTCCAGCGGCCCTGGTGGCGGTGGCACGCTGGGTAATAAAGAGGTTAGGGCCAGCTTTGTATTATCAGCTGGCCCTAAGCCCGAAATTTATGGCGGTCACGCCAATATTAGACATGACCGCCATGAATTTCTATTAAATTGTTTAAAAAAAAACACAAACACAGACAAAATTTTTTATTAGAAATAAAAAAAAAAAGCCATTAGGGACTCCATCTTTAATTAAAAAAATCCTCTTCCGTCCGACGCAGTCCAAAACAAGATGTCCTCTCTGCTCATCCCTGTGCATAGATATAGATGTCTATGCACAGGGAATGAGCAGACTGAGAACAATCTCTGCTCTGCTACATCAGGCAGCAGGCAGGCTCTAGGACCCTGGAGCTGCGGCAGCCAGCACACAGAGCAGACAGGACTCTTATCTGTGCGAGTTTCCCAGCGATTACTTGCAAAGTAAACGAGTCCAATGCAAATCAATGGCAAAACTAGGATTGCTTCAGGCTGAAGCTTCCGAGACACATCTGTGATTTGTAAATCGCACACTACTCGCTATTACTCGCTATTACTCGCTTCCCCATTCATTAACATTGGACTCGCTAGACTCACAACGAGTAGCGAGTCCTGGGCTCGGACTCGCTAGAGTCAAGCGATTCCGAGTAATTTAGGATTCGCCCATCACTAATGTGCAGGCGGAAAGGGTATCCCCAGGAGTACGTGAGTTGATTCTGTCTCAGTAGGTCCAGTAGGGGACGCAGGGCTCGTCTTTTCTGGAGGGTCCTCCTGGAGAGGTCCGCCATCAATTGTAGGGGGCAGCCTTGTAAACAAATCTCTTTACAACGTCTAGCATTGTTGAGGATCTCTTCCTTGATTTGATATTTGTGGATACGACACACCAGGTAATGCACCCTCGGACGGGGTGGGCCCAGGGAATGGTGAGCTCTGTCAAATTCAATAAAGGACTCCTCTGGTTTGTGTCTAATAGAATTAAATAGGCTTTGCAGAGTCTCTTTCAGAGCTTCTGTTCGGATAGACTCCGGGATGCCCCTCACCCTAATATTCTGGCGGCGTTCGCGGTTCTCGAGATCTTTTAAAGAGTCTAGAAAAGCCTCAAATCTAGATGCCTGATTAGCCACTACATCTTCCAGTGATTGGACCCTCCTAGAGAGACTGTTGATGGTGGAGTCGGACTGAGAGACTCTATGGGATATGTTCTGGACCTCTCCTCTTATAGCCGCTGTCTCAGCTTTCATTGAGGATTCCAGTTTTGAGACAAATTCAACTAATTCTTCTCTGGTCGGGACATTAAGTATGCGTGCTTTAAACGAGTCCCATATTTCCCCACTCGGGGCTAGAATTTCTTGGGCAACTGTATGGCTGGGGCTGGTGACCGTAACAGGGGCATTGCAGCGTTGTCCTCCACTCCAGTCACTGAAAGCCTCCTGGGGGACCATGTTGTTCTTCTCTACCCCTTGAAAACCGGTGACTGGGCCAGGGTACATATGGGACGGCATCCCTGGTGCTGGTGACCACCCCCCGCAACTGTGCCTCTCTTACAACTGTAATAAACAAGAAGGAGAGAGGAGGCGCAATGGTGCATTACTGTCTGTATAATTAATCCCTCAGGAGGGTTATATATATATGTGCACTAACCTGATAATGTTGTGCAGGCAATGCACAACACTGGTGTGAGCGTTGTTTTTTTTCTTAGTTACCTAGTGTAACCCCTGGAACCGAGCTGCTCCTGCCGTGTAGCTCAATGAGACAATGCAGTTTTCTGAAGGATCCACGGTCAGTGATGGGCGCTCAGGTAAAAGCAAAGAAATCCCAGGTAAATTAAAAAGGCTTTATTCCTCGTGCCTCCATAGCCACAACATGTTTCGACGGCTTGTGACCGTCTTCATCAGGTAAAAATCTCTTACAACTGTGAGAGACAGCATCAAATGTCCATATGAGTGAGGAGGAATAACTGATGGCTTAAGCAGAGCCTGTCCCTCCACTCTGTCACCCTGCCTGACTTCAGGCTGTGATTTGCCAGGGAGCCCTGTGCTCATCCCCCCTGCAGAGCATTCCTCCTTATCTCCGAGGTCAGTTATGTGAACTCCAGCACCTCTCACTCCTGCTGTCTCTGGAGCTTGCGTCACTGATATCTCACCGCTCTCTGCTCCTGCGGTCAGCTCCGTATCCCCGCTCTCCTCCACAGTGGGGGACATACTGGGTTCAATTGTCACTGCCTGAGGAGAACAGCGTAGTTCTCCGTCTGCCATATTCTCTGCAGGCACAGAGAGGGAGGCGGGGTCCTTCATCTTTATTGAATCTGCGGCTCCTGGGGCTAGCTGGAGCTGCGGAGGTACCCGGATATACTGCCTTCCCGGGTGTGTAGAGGTCGGGTGCCGGTAGCTGAACGGTTCCCCTTCCTTTTCGTCGACATATGGCGATAATAAGCCAGGTTGCGGGCTGGTGATTAGGCTGAAAAGGGGCCAGGGAGCAGGAGCTCTGGAATCAGCGTCTCTCTTCCCTCATGGCCAGGACACGCCCCAATTTTAGTTTTTTTATGAAGATGTAAAATACCGTATATACTCGTGTATAAGCCGACCCGTGTATAAGCCGACCCCCCTACTTTTGCCCCCAAAAACTGGGAAAACGTATTGACTCGCGTATAAGCCGAGGGTGGACTCCAGCACAGGTATACAACCCCCAGCAGTGAGGTATACAGCAGCCTCCATGGTAGTTACAGCACAGCCCCAGTGGTATATACGCACCAAGGTATATGCAGCCCAGAGGTATATGCAGCCCCAAGGGATATGCAGCCCCAGAGGTATATGCACCCCATATGCAGCCCCAGAGGTATATGCAGCCCCAGAGGTATATGCAGCCCCAGAGGTATATGCAGCCCCAGAGGTATATGCAGCCCCAGAGTATATGCAGCCCCAGAGGTATATGCAGCCCCAGAGGTATATGCAGCCCCATATGCAGCCCCAGAGGTATATGCAGCCCCAGAGTATATGCAGCCCCAGAGGTATATGCAGCCCCAGAGGTATATGCAGCCCCATATATGCAGCCCCAGAGGTATATGCAGCCCCATATGCAGCCCCAGAGGTATATGCAGCCCCAGATGTATATGCAGCCCCAGGGTATATGCAGCCCCATATGCAGGGGTATATGCAGCCCCAAGGTATATGCAGCCCCAGAGGTATATGCAGCCCCAGATGTATATGCAGCCCCAGGGTATATGCAGCCCCATATGCAGCCCCAGGGTGTATATGCAGCCCTGTCAGCCCCAGAGGTATCAGCAGCCCCAGGGTAGTATACAGCAGCCCTAGTGTGTATACAGCAGCCCCAGGGTGTATACAGCAGCAGCCCAGGTAGTATACAGCAGCCCCAGGGCTGTATACAGCAGCAGCCCCAGGGCTGTATACAGCAGCAGCCCCAGGGCTGTATACAGCAGCAGCCCCAGGGCTGTATGCAGCCGCAGCCCCAGGGCTGTATGCAGCCGCAGCCCCAGGGCTGTATGCAGCCGCAGCCCCAGGGCTGTATACAGCCGCAGCCCCAGGGCTGTATACAGCCGCAGCCCCGGAGGTATACAGGTCCCCCCATCAAGCTGCAGGGCCCCCCCCTTGCGCGGCAGCCTGTAAAGTAAAATCATACTTGCCAGTGTCCTGTCGCGCCGTCCGCAGCTGCCGACATGACGATCCCGGGCTTCATTCAGCGTCTTCCGGCTTCCGACTTCCTGTAGTCGCGGGCAATGACGTCATTGCCCGCGACTAAAGGAATGCGGAAGACGCGGAATGAAGCTCGGGATCGTCATGTCGGCAGCTGCGGACGGCGCGACAGGACACTGGCAAGTATGATTTTACTTTACAGGCTGCCGCGCAAGGGGGGGCCCTGGAGCTTGATGGGGGGCCTGTATACCTCCGGGGCTGCGGCTGTATATATACATATATGATGTATATATATGTATATATACTGTATACTCGCGTATAAGCCGAGGGGGGACTTTTCAGCCCAAATTTTGGGCTGAAAAACTCGGCTTATACGCGAGTATATACGGTAATTGTATTTTTTTAATTCATTTTGTGTTTGTTAAATGAAGAATACAGAATATGTTACAGGGATAAAAATGTTCAATAGTGAATGAGACCTAATGACTTTTAACCTATGACCAGTGTACCATAGCATTGAAGTCAATTTACCATTTGTTGCAATTGTCAGGAAATCAGTACATTTTTCTATTTTACAATAGCACAGTCATAGATCGCAAAAACATTGCTGCTGTCTTGTACCACGCTGTAAATTTACTGTAGAGCTCGGTGCTATTTCACTGTGGTCCGTATTCTGTTTCCAAGGTTCCCAGACAGACTGTCATTGCCACAGCAACGAGTCTGGGAGCAATGCCAATTTTTTTTTCGAATTGCAATAAAATTGATACTGAGCATTGAATAGCCTGTGCAAAACATTTATTGCATTACACTTTAGTAAAACATGGATAAGGGTTAATTAAAAAAGCCTGTAAAGCATCACATACAAGATTTAGCTGCTGGGAAATTTTCCTTTGTCTAAAGATCCTCCTGATGTGTGTTACATAAGCCTTCTATATCTTGGAGACAAGAACCAATTTTATAATTGCATAAAGAAAACTATGGCTGAATTTGATCTTACCAGAGCATGTACATGTAATTAACCTGAAAAGGAATGAATAGGAACATTGCCATTTACTTTAAAGGGGTTCTCTACTACTGGATAACCCTACTTCATCATCGCTAATCTGCTTTGTAAAATAAAAACAGGTAAACTTATCTCCCGTACTGGCGCCACTCCTCCATAACAAGGGATGTGTCCACCAGCAAACTTGTGACATTGTTTATGTCATATGGGCACTGCAACCAGCCTAGCAGAGGCCACTAATGGTCTATGGTGCTTATGTGATATAACTAGGGATGAGCGAGTCTACTCGCTACTATTTGGCTACTCGCCGAATAGTAGCGGTATTCGGGTACTCGCCGAGTAAATTAGGATTACTCGGGAGTAGCAAGTACCGAGTACTTTTGCAGTGTATCAATAGATACACTGCAAAAGTCATGTAAAGCAGAAGAAAAGTGGTTACAAAATAAAAAAATTGGATACTCACCTTAACTGACGGCTGCAGCAGGACTGGCCGATGGACATCTATGCACGGAAAAGGACCTTTCACTCTCCCAGCCAATCAGATGGCTGGGAGAGATCTGGCCAATCAGATGCCGCCACGTCACAATCACGTGATCGCTAGCGGCCACCTGATTGGCCAGATGGCAAGGTCCTCTCAGGTACTCGCAACGAGTACCGAGTACCGGGACCTACTCGTTGCGGGTATAGCGATTCCAAATACTACGGTACTCGCTTATCCCTAGATATAACCAATGTTATAACATTGTTGTGAGTGTTCTTTCCTCGCTACACGGCTATGGGCATATGAAGCTAGAAAGGCAGCTAAACTGCTATATTGAGTCCAATAAGCAGACTGTTGCTGAAATCTGTGTATTTTATTAAATGTAGTAGTATGATTCACTGAAACTGGGGACAATTGGGAAGCATACAATTAGTGCATGAATGAGACAGCATAAAAATACATATCACTAATATCTATATAATATGCATTCAACACCCAATAAGCCTGAGTCTAACCTAAAAGGTAACAGATTAGACTAGAGTTACATTTGGTGCAATTAATAATAATAATAATAATAATCTTTATTTATATAGCACCAACATATTCCGCAGTGCTTTACAATTCAGTGGTTCATATAGTTAATAGCTGCAGACAACATAAACTCCTTACCAGCAATGATATCACAAGGTGGATAAAATGGAGACTGTCTTTATGTGTGAAGTATAAAGAAAGTGGTGGCTGAACTACCTATACTGCAGAGGGCAGGAGAAACAGAGGCATAAAAAATAGAAAATTGATGCTGATGAAAAGTTCAGCCACTGGAGGGTGCTAAGACACTATAAATAACCTACTAATGAAACATAGGTAGTACTGCAGAGCCACAATAATAATAATAGAAATAATAATAATAAGAAGAAAAAAAACAGATAACTGCTGGAGGCAGAACAGTGAGATACAGAACTTGCAGCACCATCAGTTCAGGAGGTGCCCCTTTTTATTCCTTGTATGCAAATTAGAAATCCACCAGGAGACCCATTATTTCTAGTATTGGTCTTTGACCTAAATCTTTCTGCTTATCTTGATAAAGAGAAATCCACCAGGGAGACCCATTATTCGGGTATTGGGTCTTTGACCTCAAATCTTTCTGCTTATCTTGAAAAAATAATCATACCGAATGTTTTTAGCCTGAGCAGTCATTTAAGGGATTCTGCTCATCTTATTGAATTTCTACATACAATTAAATGGAGGGACTCGTATGTATTTATGACTATGGATGTGAGGTCCTGTATTCGAATATAGAGCACGAGATAGGCCTTGATTGTTTTAATCTTTTTGTGGAAGCTGATATCTGTATCCCCAATTGTCAAAAGAAATTTATAGTGGAAGGGATGACCTTTGTATAGAAAAATATTTTTTTTTACATTCACCGATACATTGTACCAACAAATTAAAGGAATGGCA
The DNA here is from genome assembly GCA_033576535.1 of Allobates femoralis. Lineage (NCBI taxonomy): Eukaryota > Metazoa > Chordata > Amphibia > Anura > Aromobatidae > Allobates > Allobates femoralis. The sequence goes on along the minus strand of JARQOC010000003.1, from coordinate 692,522,388 downwards.
ATGGGGTCAAGGGTTGCCCCGACATATGCCAATTTATTTATGGCAGTCTTTGAGACTTGGCATATTTATAATGGTCCATTCTTTAAGGATGTGGTCTTATACAAACGATTTATAGATTATTTATTTATTGTTTTTAATAATGAGTACTCAAGGTTGGATGGTTTTATTGATTCAATTACCAATAACAATTGGGGCATAAAATTGACCCCAGAAATGAGTTCTGAGTCAATTAATTTTTTAGATTTAACGATTGAGCATATAGGAGAAACTATTATCACTAAAACTTATTTTAAACCTGTCGATGCTAATAGCTATGTGCACTTTTTTAGCAACCATTATGAGAAATGGTTGAAAAATATTCCTAGTAACCAGTATAAATGCATAAAACGTAATAGTACCCTAACGTTGGATTTTAAAGCCCAAAGTAAGGTATTGAGGGAGCGATTTCTGGAACGGGGATACCCTAGAAAATTAATCCAAAGGGCCTATAATGATATTAAGGATTGCCCCCAGTCACAATTAATTATGAAAAATGAGACGCATAAAAATGACTTACCAATAAATTTTATTACAACGTTTTCTCTGCAAAATGAATCTATTAGGAATATTATTAGTAAACATTAGGGTATTCTCCTCAATGACCCTATTTGTAAGAGATGTTTGCCATGTCAACCTCTAGTAACCTATAAAAGAGCACATCCGTGAAAAACATTTTGGCTCCCAGTAAAGTAAGAGTTCCCAGAAAAAAGAAAGGGGGTGGTAGAACGTACAGTTCTCTGCATATAATGGTGTCTATAAATGCCATAAGAATTGTTTATGCTGTCGGTGGATTAATCATAGAGCTAAGAACTTCCAATCCTTTGTTGATAAATCAAAAATTTTCCCCATCACACACAGAATGGACTGTACATCAAATTTTGTCATCTATTTAATAGACTGTCTATGTGGTAAGCAGTATGTAGGGAGGACCACGCAGCCTTTGCATCTGAGACTTAATTCTCATCAACATACTATTAAGATTGGGTATCTAAAACAAGAATTTTTGAATTTTTCTACAAAGTAGTAATTTTAGGAGGTAATATTTATAGTTTTGTCAAATATTCTAAAATTACTAACTTATTTTAGTTTAAAAATTTACTTTTATTGGTACAAAAGTTAAAAATTCATAAATCCAACATATAACCAGACATTAACACACGTGTACATTATTATGGAACACACAGATTTGGGTTACCGGTAGACTAAATATTTAAAGGTCAAGATTCTATATCCTATCCAAGAGTAAGGGGTGATTAACATCCCATGTATATAATGACACCACTTTTCAGATAGGTTTGCCCTATATGATATTATACCAATTTAAAGATAGAGGACAGGTTCATACATTTAAACACATCCCATTTCATAATCTAATATAAGAAACAGGTTTATTAGAATTGTCCTTTTTATGAAAACCTTTAGTCAGGTCCTTTTTTGCAGTTCCAATTTTATGTAGATGAATCCACTACACTTGACGCATTTCACCCTCTCTAATTAATAGGGGCTCATCAGAAGTATCAGGATTAGTTTTTATTGTTCTGTCTTGTAGCAATACGTAGGTCATCTATGATGATACTTCCAATGGGCAGGTATACCCAGGAAAAGAGAGTTGCCAAATAGAGTGGAATAGAAGTATTTCTTTTCCCTGATATAAGAACATATTACCACAAACACCACATCCAAAATAAAAGGTATAAGGGACTTAGCGGTAAGGTTATAAGCTTTTATTCCCGGTTGTCATAATAGCACACTGTAATGTAGTCCGGTTGTGCACAAGCAGCAGGTATAGCCAAAAGAGCCCATCAAGCACATCCCATAATAAACAAGATTGACACAATGATATTCAAGAGATGAATATGCCTTACTGCAGCAGCCCTGTTCCTGTTTCTTATATTAGATTATGAAATGGGATGTGTTTAAATGTATGAACCTGTCCTCTATCTTTAAATTGGTATAATATCATATAGGGCAAACCTATCTGAAAAGTGGTGTCAATATATACATGGGATGTTAATCACCCCTTACCCTTGGATAGGATATAGAATCTTGACCTTTAAATATTTAGTCTACCGGTAACCCAAATCTGTATGTTCCATAATAATGTACACTTGTGTGTTAATGTCTGGTTATATGTTGGATTTATGAATTTTTTACTTTTGCACCAATAAAAGTAAATTTTTAAACTAAAATGAGTTGGTAATTCTAGAATATTTGACGTATCTAAAACAAGGGTTATCCAAACATTGTGCACTGAATCATGGGAACAATGTTACTCTCAAAATTACTCCAATAGACTATGTATCTGCCGATACTCCTAATAGATTGGCAGCTCTTAGTAAATTGAAGGTATATTGGATATACAAACTTGATACCCTTTGTCCAAATGGGCTGAATGAGGTATCTGATCTTTTTTAAGTTTCAGTATAAAGACTGCGGTATATGATGAGATACTTAGTCACTTTTAACCCTCTGAGGATAAATTCCTTGCACAATATTTCTGGTGGAGATAAAGGTTCCATAACCTTCCTCATTGGAAATTTCTGTGGCTCTGGCATGACTGTGGATTGAACCGTGAGGCACAGTGATGAGGGACTCCCATTAGGTTCTTGTTCCCCTGAGAAAGACTTAAGTACTCCTTTGGTTAACTAAATCCAAAGTTAGGTTAACTAAATCCAAAGTTGAGTACAGTGGTATCACTTCTGATATGGAGAATTTAGAGGAGTTTTATGGTTTAATGCCGGGTCGTTTTATGTAGAGTCAGGGGTTAGAGGAAGGAGTTGGTGGCAGAGAGGTAATTCTCATGACTATCATGTAAAGCCTAGAATGTGAGGGAGTTCCAATCCTAGGTAAATTGCTTAATAGAAAGAATTTCAAAATAAAGATGGCTGTTAGTGATTTCAGTTTATATTTAGGTTAAATGGGGCAAAACATGTGAGGAGGTGGTAGTAGAGTGGTAAGACGCAGGACTTATAGTGGACTTATAGTGTCAGATCAATCTTTGAGTGAGTTCGAACTTAATGGAAAAACTTTTTAAAAATGTTTGTATGTTTTGTTTTTAAAAATAAATGTTTTTTACATATGTAGCCCTTTCTTTTTCTTCTTCATACAATGTAAATATTGTTTAAATTGATTATACATTTTTATGAGTGTTTTAGCTGTTTTGTTACACAGAGGGGGCGTTTTCATAGGAAATGATGTCATGATGCTGTTTTTTTTTGTTTTGTTTTGGATGATATGGTTGTGTATATATAAACTCATTTCTACGTAACTCTGTAACTAATGCCCTGATGAAGTGGCCATAAGCCTACGAAACGCGTCAGCTTCCTTCTGTTTGGTGTATGTGGTGATTAACCCCTTAACGACCTAGGACGTCCTGTGTTTCTGCCTGTTAACGACCCAGGACGTTGCACAACGTCCTGGCAGATTTGAGCTGCTGCAGCTCCTGTGAGTGGGGTCGCTCAGGTGTCACAGATGCTGCTGCTCTGTGACAACCTGTAGATGACCCCACAGGGGGTGGATTAACCCCCCCATGCCCAGGACCCCTCCGATCGGCAGTTTAAAAGTGAAACTGCCGATCGGAGGAAATCATAGGGATTCACCCCTCCATATCTGATTGGAGCTCTCCAATCAGATCTGGAGGGGCGGATCGGCAAGTGCCTACCCCTCCTCAGCCCCCTCCAGCTCCAGGACTGTCCAGGGGGCCCCCCGTTTACCCCAGCCCGCCCGCCCCCCCTCTATTATAATGTATCTGCTGGCGGGCTGCACCCACGTGCGCCCGCCGGCAACACTGCCTGGTCCCCTGCTCCAGTGCTCCCCCCCAGGCTGCCTCCACCTCCGGGCCCTGTGCCTGGCCCCCCCCTCACCTCCTGCGGCGGGCTGCACACTTCGGTGCACCCGCCGCTGTGGCCGCCCTGCCGCCGCCGCCGCTGCTGCTGCACCTCCTCTGCCCAGCCCGCCGGTCTGTGGCCCCGCCTCCTCTCCCGGCCTCCTCCTGCTCATCGGTGGAACGAGGGAGGTAAGTATGTATGTATGTATGTATGTATCTATGTATGTATGTATGTATGTATGTATCTATGTATGTATGTATATGTATGTATCTATCTATGTATGTATGTATGTATCTATGTATGTATGTATCTATGTATGTATGTATGTATCTATGTATGTATCTATGTATGTATCTATGTATGTATGTATGTATGTATGTATGTATCTATGTATGTATGTATCTATGTATGTATGTATGTATCTATGTATGTATGTATGTATCTATGTATGTATGAATGAATGAATGAATTGATGGATGGGTGAATGGATAGATGGATGGGGGGTGCAAGCGTGGACGTGTGCGTGCGTGGACGTGAGCGTACATGAGTGTGCGTGGACGTGAGTGTGCGTAGACGTATGCGTGCGTAGACGTGTGCGTGTGTGGACACGTGTGTGGACGTGTGCGTGTTTGGACACGTGTGTGGACGTGTGCGTGTGTGGACACGTGTGTGGACGTGTGCGTGCATAGATGTGTGTGTGCATAGACGTGTGCGTGCGTGGACGTGTGCATGGATGTGCGTGGATGTCAGTGTACGTGTGTGGATGTGTGTGGATGTCAGCGTGCGTGTGTGGATGTGTGCATGCGTGGATGTCAGCGTGCGTGCGTGGATGTCAGCGTGCGTGCGTGGATGTGTGCATGTGTGGATGTCAGTGTGCGTGCTTGAATGTCAGCGTGCATGCGTGGATGCTAGCGCGCTTGGATGTCAGCATGCAAGGATGTCAGCGTGCGTGGATGTGCGCATGCATGGATGTCAGTGTGCGTGCGTGGATGTCAGCGTGCTTGAATGTCAGCGTGCGTGCGTGGATGTGTGCGTGGATGTGGATGTGAGTGCGTGGATGTGGGTGCGTGGTTGTGTGCATGCGTGGATGATGGGTGCATAGGTGGATGGATGGGTGCAACAAGGGATCAGGTGTCCTCTTGTTGTAGTCTCTGGGATCATAGTCATGGTGCACTGTATGACAGGTCATCCGTAATAATGAAAAAAGAAAATTTGTGTGAAAACAAATGTACTTTTTCCTTTTTACGGATCAATTTGTGAAGCACCTTGGGGTTGAAAGTGCTCACTATGCATCTAGATGCATTCCTTGGGGGGTCTAGTTTCCAAAATGGGGTCACTTGTGGGGGAGCTCCAATGTTTAGGCACACAGGGGCTCTCCATACACGAGATGGTGTCCGCTAATGATTCCAATAGTTAGCGGACACCATGTCGCGTTTGGAGAGCCCCTGTGTGCCTAAACATTGGAGCTCCCTCACAAGTGACCCCATTTTGGAAACTAGACCCCCAGGGAACTTATCTAGATAGGTGGTGAGCATTTTGAACCCCCAGGTGCTTGACAAATTCATCCGTAAAAATGAAAAAACACTTTTTTTTCCATAAACATTTTCTTTTTTCATTTTTACAGATTAATTTGTGAAGCACTGGGGCATTCAAAATGCTCACCACCCATCTAGATAAGTTCCCTGGGGGGTCTAGTTTCCAAAATGGGGTCACTTGTGGGGGATCTTCAATGTTTAGGCACACAGGGGCTCTCCAAACGCGACATGGTGTCCGCTAACAATTAAAGCTAATTTTTCAGTCAAATTGTTAGCGGACACCATGTCGCATTTGGAGAGCCCCTGTGTGCCTAAACATTGGAGCTCCCTCACAAGTGACCCCATTTTGGAAACTAGACCCCCAGGGAACTTATCTAGATAGGTGGTGAGCATTTTGAACCCCCAGGTACTTGACAAATTCATCCGTAAAAATGAAAAAAACACTTTTTTTTCCATAAAAATTTTCTTTTTTCATTTTTACAGATTAATTTGTGAAGCACTGGGGCATTCAAAATGCTCACCACCCATCTAGATAAGTTCCCTGGGGGGTCTAGTTTCCAAAATGGGGTGACTTGTGGGGGAGCTCCAATGTTTAGGCACACAGGGGCTCTCCAAGCGCAACATGGTGTCCGCTAACAATTTGACTGAAAAATCAGCTCAAATTGTTAGCGGACACCATGTCGCGTTTGGAGAGCCCCTGTGTGCCTACACATTGGAGCTCCCCCACACGTGACCCCATTTTGGAAACTAGACCCCCAGGGAACTTATCTAGATGGGTGGTGAGCATTTTAAACCCCCAGGTGCTTCAAAAATTCATCCGTAAAAATGAAAAAGTACTTTTATTTCCATAAAAATGTTCTTTCTTCATTTTTACAGATTAATTTGTGAAGCACTGGGGTATCCAAAATGCTCACCACCCATCTAGATAAGTTCCCTGGGGGGTCTAATTTCCAAAATGGGGTCACTTGTGGGGTAGCTCCAATGTTTAGGCACACAGGGGCTCTCCAAATGCAACATGGTGTCCGCTAACAATTAGAATCCATCTAGAGAACCTGTGTTTGGTCTTCAATCATAGTGTCAAGCCCACCAGGTCTGATGGTACCCAGACCGTTTCCCTTGGACCTCCTGGTGGAAAGTTATGGGTCTACCAAGTGTAACTCCTTTAATCTGTTTAGCAAGCCCTTTCTTTGTTTAAAGGAAATGGATGATTTCCCGTTTGATGCGTCTATCAGTGGGTGTAATGTCAAGTTAAAATCGCCTCCTGCTATCAAAATTCCTTCTGTAAACAGGTTAAGTGTGTCCAGGGTCTTAAGCAGCCAGTGTATTTGTCCCTGATTGGGTGCATAGAGATTAGCCAGGGTAATTTTTGTATTAGCCAATATCCCTTTTACAAAAATATATCTACCCTCTGCGTCGGATAACTGGTCTTTTACCTCAAATGGGCATCCCTTTTTAAATGCTATGCTCACTCCTTTTGACGCGGTGTTAGAGCAGCTATGAATCCATGTGGGGTAGCGAGAGAAGGCGGTATTAGGCGTTCGTCCCTTTTTAAAATGTGTCTCCTGAAAAAAAATAATTTGTGCATTTTTTTTTTGTAGTGCGTTGTAGAATCTGGCTACGTTTGGCCGGTGAGTTCAAACCTTTCACGTTGTAGGAAGCCACAACGACCGTTCCCCCTGTCCCTTTATCAGCCACAGCCATGGGAGTTGTTGAGTTGTGCCGTTTGTATCTTGTATCTGCAAGAGAAAACCATTAGAACATATACTGAACTATTTACATGTGAATGATTTAGACTCATCTTTCGCAGGGGGGGGGGTGATGTTCCCAACATAGGAAGATGAGTACGTATTATAAAACCTCTGGTGGTGGAAGCTATTAATATAACGTCAATATAACGAGTTATTCTCATTTATATGTGAGATAAGATTCTCTTATTATAACGAGAAAGAGAAAAAAAAGGTGGTCAAGAAGAGCTAGGGGTTTGGGGAAGGGGATGGGGGGGAGGGGGGGGGGGCAGGGGGAAGGGGTAGAAGCGCAGGAAAGAAAAGTTAAACAAAAAAGAGGAGGGAGGGGGGGCGAGGGGAGGAGGGGAAATCAGTATAGGAAGGGGAGAGAGGAGAGAGGGATGGGGATACTCAAAAAGGCTTAGATATATAATTTTAAACTGCAAATCTGTAAAATTCAATGTTAATATGATAATCGTGAACAGATTTGAAACTGATCCAATCAGGAGTCCATAGACCTCCGTCAGAAAGATTAGATCGTGTCTGTCATTGTGTCCTTCAGACAAGCATAATAAAAGAAAAGAGAACAAGATTTAACTTCTTTTCTAAGATCTGTGGCATTGTCTCAATCAGGTAGGATCCCTTTTGTTCGCGTTTTTCTTAGTTTTTGGAGATGATGTTTTCTTCTTAATTGACCACTCCGTCGGCCTGGTTAGCGTCGGAAAGTCCACACCCATGTCCACCGGAAGCCAGGATGGGATCTTTATAGGTGTTATTTGTAGCTGTTCCCATGATTCTGAAAGGTCTTCTGGTGTTCTTATTGTAATTTGACGTCCATCTTTGGATATTCCCAGGCCAAATGGAAATAGCCATCTAAATCTTAGTCCCTTTGCAACAAGAGCGTCAGTCAGGGGCTTTAGAATTCTGCGTTTCGCCAGTGTGGTTGGCAAGATGTCTTGGTAGATCTGTATGGCTGTGTTGTCATAGCTTAGTGAGGAAGTTTCTCTTGCTCCCGTAATGATGGCTGCTGTGTCTAGATAGTTGAGCAGCCCGCATATCACATCTCTTGGTGTTTCTCCCTTTGCCGGCTTCGGTCTCAGCGCCCTGTGTACGCGCTCTATGATTATGGTCTTGGCTCTCTCAGGGCCCAAAATGTTTGTGAATATCTCCATTGTGACTTTATTTAATGCCTCAGGAGCAAAGGATTCTGGGATGCCCCTCAAACGTACGTTTTTTCGTCTGCTTCTGTTCTCTTGGTCTTCTATGGATAAAAAAATTGAGTTTAAGTGTTTCTGGTGAACCAGGACGTGATCCTTCAGAGTGTGAGAAGCATCTATTATGTTTGTCTGAGTATTTTCCACCGTCTCCACTCTATGGCCCATTTGTTGAAGATCTGTGCGCATAGCATTAATCTCTTGTGACAGGTGTTTTGTGGTCTCTGCCATTAGTTTTCTCATAAATGAGCGAGTTAAAGGCTCTTCTGTTATAGATTCACAATCCGAGTCCTCCATACTTAGATCAGAATGTCCCGTAGCCTGGGCAGATTGGGTAATTTGTGGTTTAAATTTTGATTGAGATACTGCGTGGTCTTTTTTTTTACAGTTTATGGCATCATATTTATGGTTTGTATACTTTCTTTGAAGAAACTAGCATTTTATGCTTCGTGAAGGGCGGTATTACAGCATATTGATTGTTTGGTTCCCTTCCATAGGGAAAGAGAGCGTTCGTCAGTATGTTGAGATTTATTGCTGGCAATTACTTCTTAGGACCACTAGATGGTGCAATCCAGCTGCATTTTGTCTTTTCTGGCTGGGAAGAGGGACAGCTGGGCGCGATGACTCTGTTTGACCACCAGATGGCACTCTAAAGCTTAGTCTTTCCCCACTAGATAATACTGTTAGGGGGCTGCTGCTATGAGGCACTTCCAAGGTAGAGCTGCTGACAATTGCAAAAGTTTGTGTGCCAGCAGTAATGTTTTCTGTATTAAAAACTTACAGTCCAGAGCCAATGCCTTACTCTGGACGGTCTTTTTATGGTGCTTCAATACAGTGTCCATATGGTGTCGCAGATTGAGGAGAGGGGAAGAGAGGGGAGGCTTAGTGTATGTCTTTGCCCTCTTCGTTCATTAATGTCCAGCAATGTCTTGGCCGCTTCTCTCCCTCTCTCTCTCACGGCCAGGCCAACCCACCGGGCACTCTCCCGCGTCCCCTCTGTCCCTGTATGCGGCTATGAACTGCTTGGGGTAACCTTATCCCCAGGGGTCACTGGTTACACACCCAGGGAGGCAGCGAGGCCGCTCAAACTCACCGGTGGCGGGCTTTTGTGGGCGCCGTCGGAGTTCAGCTGTCGCCAGGGGAAGGAGCCGGCAGGTCCGCTTCCGAGGCGCCGACTCTCCACAGCAGCCCGGGATCTTCCCAGCGGGCCGGGCACTGATCGACAGGTCCGACACACTGCGTCAGCGGCAGGCCTCTTCTCAGTCTCTCCCGTGGCGTCTCCGCAGCTCCGGCTCCTCTCGTCTCTCCCCTCACAGCGCCAGCAACAGCGGGACTCTCACGTTAGTCTCCGGTGGTCTCGCCGCTTCCGGTGGCAACTCACCAAGTCGGGCGATTCTCTCCCCCGGGTCCGGGCAGTCGGCAGGGCCCGCTCAGCAGCACAGCCTCGTGGGTGGCGGGGGGAGGGTATCCTCGTGTGTCCCGATCGGGTCCAACCTGTGTCCTAGTGCAAAAATGGACCCCGATCTGTAATCAGGAGTGCAGCGGCCACAGCAGTGGGGTCTTTTGGATGGGTTTTGCCGTGTATTTTAGGCAAGATGCCGGGGATAGTGCAGCTGGTGGCAGGAGCTGCTTCAAACACGTCCTTCCTGGACCGCGGCCATCTTGCCCCCCGATACTTAGTCACTTTTAACCCTCTGAGGATAAATTCCTTGCACAATATTTCTGGTGGAGATAAAGGTTCCATAACCTTCCTCATTGGAAATTTCTGTGGCTCTGGCATGACTGTGGATTGAACCGTGAGGCACAGTGATGAGGGACTCCCATTAGGTTCTTGTTCCCCTGAGAAAGACTTAAGTACTCCTTTAGTTAACTAAATCCAAAGTTAGGTTAACTAAATCCAAAGTTGAGTACAGTGGTATCACTTCTGATATGGAGAATTTAGAGGAGTTTTATGGTTTAATCCCAGGTCGTTTTATGTAGAGTCAGGGGTTAGAGGAAGGAGTTGGTGGCAGAGAGGTAATTCTCATGACTATCATGTAAAGCCTAGCATGTGAGGGAGTTCCAATCCTAGGTAAATTGCTTAATAGAAAGAATTTCAAAATAAAGATGGCTGTTAGTGATTTCAGTTTATATTTAGGTTAAATGGGGCAAAACATGTGAGGAGGTGATAGTAGAGTGGTAAGACGCAGGACTTATAGTGTCAGATCAATCTTTGAGTGAGTTTGAACTTAATGGAAAAACTTTTTAAAAATGTTTGTATGTTTTTAAAAATAAATGTTTTTTACATATGTAGCCCTTTCTTTTTCTTTTTCATACAATGTAAATATTGTTTAAATTGATTATACAATTTTATGAGTGTTTTAGCTGTTTTGTTACACAGAGGAAGCGTTTTCACAGGAAATGATGTCATGATGCTGTTTTTTTTTTTGTTTTGTTTTGGATGATATGGTTGTGTATATATAAACTCATTTCTACGTAACTCTGTAACTAATGCCCTGATGAAGTGGCCATAAGCCTACGAAACGCGTCAGCTTCCTTCTGTTTGGTGTATGTGGTGATTAAAGAATAAAATCAAAACTGTCTCCTGAGGTCAGCGCGGAGGATATCCCAGTAATACAAAATCTTTGCTTTCTTGCTTTCTTATGCAAATTAGAGACATTTAAAATGTTTTTTTCCTCGTAGCGGATGTAAGGAATAAAGCAATTTTCCTACAATTAGCCATTTTGTCAGAGGCCACCATATCTCACTCACTTTAAACAGAGAGAGCCTGAGGATTATTATTATTTTTCCTAGCCAACTTGGTACAGAATGGGGCTTCCATATAAGTGGAGCTAGGTGACATTTCTCATTATAAGGAGGAAGCTAGTTGCATTTTGTGTGGTGCCCCTGGGGTGAGAATGTAAACTTGAAGATGAAAACACATTCTCACCTCTGCTATAAGAGGAATCCTTCAGACTGTATGGGAATTTTGTCCTAAAAATCAGACTTCTAGACTCATTTTTCCAAATTCTGAATGCATTATATGTGTTAGCAACATGCAACTCACACCGCTGGAATCATGAGGCCCAGCTGCACCAAGCTATCTCTCCAGATTATTTTTAGCACTCCCTAAAAAGCAGATACAAAGAATAGGGAGTAGAATCCATCTAGAGAACCTGTGTTTGGTCTTCAATCATAGTGTCAAGCCCACCAGGTCTGATGGTATCCAGACCGTTTCCCTTGGACCTCCTGGTGGAAAGTTATGATCCATAATAGTTTTTGAATATCTAATATCACAGCCCGGGGGTGGGAACTGCAGGACATCCCAGGAGCCTGAATGGGCAGGAGATGGGCAGGCCTCTTACAGTGTAAGAGTGGCCAACTTCTGCTCCATTTTGGTATTATTCTGAGGAGGCATAATTTCATCAAGCCAGAGTATACACAGGAACTTGGTTGGCTCCACACTGCCCCTTGTGGTGCCACCAGTATTAAGGTAACTGATCACATGTGTCTGTAATTCTGTGTGTATCCCGTTTATCTTTTATTTGCATAGCGGACTGGAATATCTTTAATATCTGTAATATCTAACAATACCTGTAAATATTAATATCTAGTGCCTTTTTTGTTTTTCCAACATAGTCCTTTGGACACGTGCAAGTGCACATATTAACCAGTCCTGTTGTTTTACAGTTGGTAAACTGTTATTATATGTCCTCCAAGTTTTGACGCTTTCAAATTTTTTGAGGTTGTGAAAAGCTAACAAAGGCTGCGTGCCCCACAACTGGAGGGGCCTAGATCTCATTGTCTAACCAGATTCCAGTGTGAGCAGCAAAAGATCAGAAGAAACAGTGAGAACTGGTGTAAGTAGCAGAAGGGCTCCAAAGACCAGTGGTAAGGTGAGTCTGAGGATTTTTATATTTTTTTTACATATTACATTTATTATGCCCTGGGGTCTGGTAGGAACCCATAGCATCATAGGGGACATTTCATTTGCAGATTATGGGCATGGACACTTTACAGCTGATGGAGCTGTGCAGCTTCGCAACTGAATAGTCCCGACTGGCGTCGGCCACAAGGATAGCTATTTGGGATGACATGTGTCACATACCCACCAATCTGACATAGATGAGCTATCGTAAGGATAGGTCATCAATGTTAAAGTCCCAGACTAACTCCTTTAATTAAAAAAAAATGTTTAAAAAGTGAGAAGTGAGGGTTATGCATATGATAGATATTTCATCAACAGTAGAACATGGGTAATAGTACATCTAGCTAGGTGCTCATGCCCAAATAATTAGGTTGGCAAACTATCTTTGAATATTGGTGGCGAATTCTGGTGTAAGTGATATTTAAAGAAAGGAAGATAATGCCTTAACGAGGCATATCTGGATTGTACATGGAAGTAACTCAGGATACCTTAAAGGTCAGGGGATGCAAAAGATTTGTCTATCTCCCAGAAGCTAATATTGGGATAACATAATTTTCAGAAAGGAGGCCCAATGAATTTTTAAACTTAAATCTACCTCCGAACTGAGCCACAATGAATTGAACTTCTTCACACCATTTATTTTAAAGTTCTATGCGGTGTTTGTAATTAACGTGGGTATTATATTGTTGTGCAAAAGAGAAGGAGGGGGTTGGGATTCCAGCTCACTGCTCAGTCTGGTATGGCATGGTATGGAGCCCGGAAGATATCAGACCTGATGTAAAAATTGCAGAGAAAAGAAGATTCTCCAGCTCCAAATTACCCATACGCATGGCATTGTGTTTCCAGCACGCAACACGCTCTATATCAAGGCTTGGTAAAGAGTGTTGCCCGCTGGAAATGCATTTCCATGCACATGATTAATTTTAACCTTATTTAAATAAAGCTTTTTTTCACGGAAAAATTATTGGAGCTAGAAAATCTTTTTTTCTGCAATATTTTGTTGTGTTGTTAGTTGCTAATTGCAATTTAGAGTTCTTACTATCAGATACACACTTTTATTATTTGATATTCCTGGCCAGACTTATTTAACATCCTGTAATGGAAATATTCCATGTATATACAGTGTTTTCTAGTAATATACTCTTTATTCTCTAGTTATTTTATTTTGGATGTCAATAGCTATTGCTAATATAACTGAAGTGGGGATGTTTGATTTAATTTTGGAACAAAATGGGGCCGGCTATCCTGGCAATAGTTTTGCTTTGATGCTGCTCATATGGGTCACAATTAGGGATGAGTGAGTAGTGAAACTTTCGGACTCGCTGGAATTGTAACGAGTAGGTTCTAATACTCACATATTTGTTACTAGTAGCAGGTACAATGCAAGTCATAGGGAAATGCAAGTACTATTCTGATAGACACTACAAAGCAGTCTGGGGGCCCGAGGAAAGGTCTGAAATGGAAGCATAATCGTTTAAAAGCCAGGCGGTAAAAAGCCGGTCGAGTTTTTTAAATGATCAGCTGTCCTTTGCTCCCTGCTCGGCTTTTTACCGCCTGGCTTTTAAACGATCAGCTGATGCATCAGCTAATCATTTAAAAAAGCCGGCGGGCTTGCTTTCATCCTCCGATTCAAGTCTTTTTTTCCATTTATTGGCTGCTGTGGTGCTGATTTGGCCTCAAGTAACATCAAGTCATCAAGGGGAGACCTGTGTCAAGACGCTTTGTGAGTATCAGAGATGCTGAGATGGGAATATAGAAGAAAAGACTGGAGTCAGAGAGAAAAGCAGGGAAGGCGGGAAGTGGAACACCGGGTAGGGAGTGGAAAATCGGTTTGGGTGGAGGAATTGACGATTGGACGGGTAACAAAGGATCGGGCAGTGGGCAAAGGTTCGGGTGGGGAGCAGAAGATTGAGCAAGGAGCAAAGGAGCGGGTGGGGAGTCAAGGATTGGGTGGGGAGCCAAGGACCGGGCGGGGAGCATGCATCAGTTGATTGTTTAAAAAAGCCGTCCGGCTTTTTACTGCATGGCTTTTAAACGATTGTGCATCCATTTCAGATTTTCCCTCAGGCCCCCAGACTGCTTTGTAGGGTCCGGCAGAATAGTACTCGAATTTCCCATTGACCAGTAAAGTCGCCGAGTAACGAGTATCCTGAATACCGTACTATTCTGCGAGTAGCGAATAGTAACGAGTATACTCACTCATCTCTAGTCACGATAATTGTGAATCTAAAAATGATACTAGCCCATATAAAAGTTATTGATGTAGTGTCTAGCTTATCCATATACAATATTCTGCCATACATGTTAACATCTTGTTCCTTCAATAAGTGTACATATTAGAGTATGGAGTTTTGAGTAGAGTAAGTGTGGGGCTAATAGGGACAGATGAATATTATCAGCATTATTTCCCCTTTAGTTTTCTGTGTTTCTAATTGTGATGGGGATATATTGTCAGTATAATTTCTCTTCTATTCATGGTAAATAGGGGAATTAGAGAACATCTATTGGCAAATAACATGTATACTGGGTATTGTGTGTACATGCTAACTGAACATATTTTAGTTGCTCGTTTAATTATGGAATAAAACGTATTGGCAACTTATATGATAAGACATTTATTTGCAACTTATATGTATACTAGACCTTATCATTTTGTGTATGTGAGAATTACCAAGTAAAGTGGTGCTTAAAGTGTACTGCTATATTCTTCAATTTTTATAATATGAAGTCATAGCAGTTTGCATCTGTTTCCACTTATATGCTAAGTACCTTCATTTTTACAAGTATACTAGCTGTAGTCTCCGGTGTTGCCCATGATAGTAGCTGTTCTTCGCTATAAGAAAATAGAATGGTTTAACAAAGTCTTGCTTCTCTCTGCATACAAACATAAGCTGCAAGTGCAATACAGGGGCTATTTGTGGGCTCCTGGTGTAATAAAGGGACTATGTGTGGGCGTAGGCTGTAATACTAGAAATATGTATGGGCACAGGCTGTAATACAGGGGCTATGTGAGGCACAAGCTGTAAGTGTAATACAGGGGAAATGTGTTAGCTCCTAGCGTAATACAGGGGCTATGAGTGAGCTCCTGGTGTAATACAGGGGCTATGTGTGGGCTCCTGGTGTAATACAGGGGCTATGTGTGAGCTCCTGGTATAATACAGGGGCTGTATGTGCGCGTCTGGTGTTAAACGGGCTATGTGGGGCCCAGGATTTAATACAAGGGCTATGTGAGGCTTAGGCTTCAAATTTAATACAGGGACTATGTGTGAGCTCCTACCCTAACACAGAGAGCTATGTGTGAGCTTCTGGTGTAATACAGAGGCTATGTGAGGCCTCCTTTTATAATACAGGGAGCTATGTGTGGCCTCCTGTATACTGAGGTCTGTGTGTGGCCTCCTGCTGTATACTGGGGGCTGTGTGGCCTCCTGCTGCTATTCTGGGCTGTGTGCAGCCTCTTGCTGTATATTGAGGTCTATGTAAGGCCTCTTGCTGTTATACTGGGGTCTTTCTGTGGCTTCCTGCTATATACAGGGGCTATATGCGGGCTACTGTTGTATACAGGAGGCTGTGTGTGGCCTCCTGCTGTAATTCTGGGGGCTGTGTGTTGCTTTTTGCTGTAGACTGGGGCTGTGACGAGGCTTCTGCTGAATACTAGGGGCTGTGTGGCCTCTTACTGTACACTGGGGGCTGTGTAACCTCCGGCTGTATACTGGGGGCTGTGTGGCCTCCTGCTGTATAAAGGGGACTGTGTGGCTTCCTGATGTATACTGAGGGTCGTGTGGCCTCCTTCTGTATACTGGTGGCTGTTTGCAAGCCTCCTGCTGTATATTGGGGGGGCTGTGTGTAGGCCTCCTGCTGATTTCTAGGGGCTGTGTGTGACCTCCTGCTGTATGCTTGGGGCTTTTTGCAGGCCTCCTTGTGTATACTTGGGCCTTTGTGTGACCTCCTGCTGTTTACAGGATTTGTATGTGGCCTCCTGCTGTATACTGTGGGCTGTGTGCAGCCTCCTGCTGCATACTGAGGGCTATGTGTGGACCACTGCTGTATACTGGGACTGTGTGTCTTCCTGCAGTATATACTGACGGTGTTGTGCAGCCTCCTATTGTATACTGTGGGTTGTGTGCAGGCTCCGGCTGTACACTGGGGGCTGTCTATTGGAGATTGTGTGAAAAGTAGCAAAGAGGTGTCTTAGTTGCTTTTGGGGTTTGTGCGACCGCTGCCTCGCTGAGATTCATGTCCCAGTGTGCACCATTTTCCAGAAATCCTTGCCTTTGACAAGCTTCCCTGAACGTTTCATGAACATGCATAAGCAGTATTGTACTATGAATGTCCTTCATTGACCAAAGCAACTAAAGAAATCAAAAACCGAACTGTTGCTATAGGTCACCTGACATTGGTTGCTATAGGTCACCTGATATATACACTGTGTGCAGAATTATTAGGTACCGTAAATACTCGCGTATAAGCCGAGTTTTTCAGCCCAAAAATTGGGCTGAAAAGTACCCCCCTCGGCTTATATGCGAGTCAGTGCTGTATACCGATGTATACATTGGTACATACCGATGTATACATCGGTATACAGCAGCCCCCGTAATCCAGGGCCCCCCAGCCTGACTCCGGTCACCTGTAAAGGAAACTATACTTATCACAGTGCCGCTGTCCGCGCCCGCTGTCCGCGCCCGCTCGCAGCTGCCGACCGCGATCCTCCATTTTGCGTCTTCTTCCTGTTTCTGTGCTCGTCGCGGGCAATGACGTCATTCCCTGCGACGAGCACAGGAAACAGGAAGAAGACGCAAGATGGAGGATCGCGGACGGCAGCTGCGAGCGGGTGCGAGCGGGCGCGGACAGCGGCACTGTGATAAGTATAGTTTCCTTTACAGGTGACCGGAGTCAGGCTGGGGGGGCCCTGGATTACGGGGGCTGCTGTATACTACCGCTGGGGCTGCAATATACTACCACTGGGGCTGTATACACTACTGGGGCTGCAATATACTACCACTGGGGCTGTATACTACCGCTGGGGCTGCAATATACTACCACTGGGGCTGTATACTACCGCTGAGGCTGCAATATACTACCACTGGGGCTGTATACACCACTGGGACTGCAATATACTACCACTGGGGCTGTATACACCACTGGGGCTGCAATATACTACCACTGGGGCTGTATACACCACTGGGGCTGCAATATACTACCACTGGGGCTGTATACACCACTGGGGCTGCAATATACTACCACTGGGGCTGTATATACTACTGGGGCTGCCTGTATACTACTGGGGCTGCCTGTATACTACCACTGGGGCTGTATATACTACTGGGGCTGCCTGTATACTACTGGGGCTGCCTGTATACTACCACTGGGGCTGTATATACTACTGGGGCTGCCTGTATACTACTGGGGCTGCCTGTATACTACCACTGGGGCTGTATATACTACTGGGGCTGCTGCTGTATACTACCACTGGGGCTGCTGTATACTACCACTGGGGCTGCTGGGGCTCCTATATACTACCACTGGGGCTGCTGTATACTACCACTGGGGCTGCTGTATACTACCACTGGGGCTGCTGGGGATGCTACATACTACCACTGGGGCTGCTGTATACTACCACTGGGGAGGCCTGTATACCACTGGGGGGGGCCTGTATACCACACTGCTGGGGGCTGTATACCTGTGCTGAGGTCCACCCTCGGCTTATACACGAGTCAATAGGTTTTTCCAGATTTTTGGGGCAAAAGTAGGGGGGTCGGCTTATACACGGGTCGGCTTATACACGAGTATATACGGTAAGTTGTATTTTAGAGGATTATTTTTATTATTGATCAACAACTATGTTCTCAATCAACCCAAAATACTTAATATTTTTGGAAGTTGGAGATTTTTTTTTTTTTTTTTTAGATGTGGCTATCTTAGCAGGATATCTGTTTTTGCAGGTAACTATTACTGTGCAGAATTATTAGGCAACTTGTTTATTTTCACCAGGTAAACCAATATAACTGCACAAAAATTAGAAATAAACATTTCTGACATGCAAAAACAAAACATAAAAAAATTAGTGACCAATATAGCCACCTTTCTTCATGATGACACTCCACAGCCTTCCATCCATAGATTCTGTCAGTTGCTTGATCTGTTTACGATCAACATTGCGTGCAGCAGCCACCACAGCCTCCCAGACACTGTTCCGAGAAGTCTACTGTTTTCCCTCCCTGTAGATCTCACATTTTAGGAGGGACCACAGGTTCTCTATGGGTTTCAGATCATGTGAACAAGGAGGTCATGTCCTTATTTTTTCTTCTTTTAGACCTTTTCTGGCCAACCACCCTGTGGAGTAGTTGTATGTATGTGATGGAGCATTGTCCTGCATGAAAATCATGTTTTTCTTGAACGATACCGACTTCTTCCTGTACCACTGCTTGAAGAATTTGTCTTCCAGAAACTGGCAGTAGGTCCGGGAGTTGATCTTCACACCATCCTCAACCCGAGAAGGTCCCACAATTTCATCTTTGATACCAGCCCATATCAGTACCCCACCTCCACCTTGCTGGCCTGTGAGTCAGAGTGGAGCTCTCTGCCCTTTACTGATCCAGCCTCTGGCCCATCCATCTGGCCCATCAAGAGTCACTCTCATTTCATCAGTCCATAAAACCTTTGAAAAATCAGTCTTAAGATATTTCTTGGCCCAGTCTTGGCATTTTATCTTATGTTTCTTGTTCAAAGGTGGACGTTTTTCATCCTTCTTTACTTTGGCTATGTCCCTGAGTATAGCACACATTGTGCTTTTTGATACTCCGGTAACGTTGCAGCCTGAAATATGGCATAACTGTTGGCAAATGGCATCTTGGCAGCTTCACGCTTGATTTTCCTCAATTCTTGGACATGTATTTTTGCCTTTTTTGCCCTAAACGCTTCTTGCGACCCTGTTGGCTATTTGCCATGAAACGCTTGATTGTTCGGTGATCATGCTTCAAAAGTTTGGCAATTTCAAGCCTGCTGCATCCCTCTGCAAGACATCTCACAATTTTGGACTTTTCCGAGCCCGTCAAATCTCTCTTCTGACCCATTTTGCCTAAGGAAAGGCATTTGCCTAATAATTAGGCACACCTTATATAGGGTGTTGATGTCATTACACCACACCCCTCCTCATTACAGAGATGCACATCACCTGATTTATGTAATTGGTTGTTGGCTCTCAAGCCTATACAGCTTGGAGTAGGACAACATGTATAAAAAGTATCATGTGATAAAAAAACTCATTTGCCTAATGATTCTGCACATAGTGTATAGAGCTAAATGTCAAAACAGGCAAGGTAATATCTATTACCTCACACATACAAACAGTAAACAGGCCTTTTTTTGAAGACTTGGCCCAATTTACATATGCTAATCTCAAACTTAAAGGGGAACTCCAGTGAGAGGAAACTGTTTTGTACAGTTCCTGCCCTGCTACATGATGAAGCAGAGCTGTACACTGCAGTTCTAGGATCTATAGATCTCTTATAATTCAATAAAATGATACCTGCTGCTTTGCTCCAGCCCCCACCTCAGGGAACTGAAGTCTCAGCCTGTCAGCTTCATCTAGAAGCAAAGAAGAGGAGGTGTGTCGGGGGTGTGGATGCTGTGAACTGCAAGATCAGCCTACACTCACGCCCCCTCACACTTCTACATGGGGGGGGGAGGGCATGGCAGGGGGCGTGGCTGCCGACCCCATGTTCACACACATACAATCCAGCCCCTGACATACCATTCTATGTGTCAGGGGGTCCAGGCTTCAAATAGCAATCATGTCACCAAGCAGATACAAATACATGCTGTGATCCTCTGCTGTATGACGATGCATAATGTGTACTGGTAATGTGAGGATACAAGCAGAGGCAAATCATTACATTGATTGATTCAGCTCTGCATGGTCTCCCCTTCCCCATAGGAACATGATAGTTTCCTGTCCCTGCAACTTTCAATGGATCATCATCATCATCACTCCTCAGTGTCACAGCAAGGCATCCAAAATCTGCAGCATCTGTTAGTCATGGTATAAACCCCAAAGTTTCATTATTCCACATATGGGCTTAAAATATCTTTCCATTATCTATCTCATGTCTATTTATCTATCATCTATAAATCTGTCTATCATCTATGTTATGTATTCATCCATCCACCCATAAATCTATCTATATACTGTATATCTATCTATACTATCTATCTTTCCTCTCTATTCATTCTATTTTATTTATATCTATCTATTTGAGTTATATCTTTTTATCTTTCAATCTATCTAACTATCTCTACCTATCGATCACAGCATGTATTTGTATCTGCTTGGTGACATGATTGCTATTTGAAGCCTGGACCCCCCTGTCACATAGGATGGTAAATCAGGGGCTGGATTGCTTGTGTGTGAACATGGGGCTGGTGATCACGCCCCCTGCCATGCCCTCTTCTCATACAGAAATGTGAGGGGGCGTGAATATAGGATGATCCTGCAGCTCACAGCATCCACGCCCCCGACACACCTCCTCTTCTTTGCTTCTAGATGAAGCTAACAGGCTGAGATTTCAGTTCCCTGAGGTGGGGGCTAGAGCAAAGCAGCAGATATGATTTTTTGGAATTATAAGAGATCTATAAATCCTAGAACTGCAGTGTCCAGCTATGCTTCATCATGTAGCAAGGCAGGAACTGTACTAAAATGACCTGATTGTTCCTTTCCATGATTGAAGGAATCACTGGGATGGGGTGTAGAGTTATATTTAAACAAATTGGCCGCCGTGCATGGCCAGAATCATTATTGAAAACTCTGGTGCCTGTATATATAGTAATAATATGTAATAATATGTCTCCTGATGTGCCCATCATAAATGGTGGGCAAAACATGTTGAGACAGTAATGAAAAGAGCAGCAATCAAATACGCACTAAGTAGCTAGTACTGTCTGATACTATTAGGTTACAATTAACTCAGGAAGGAACGGTACAATGCCTATAAGAGATAGCTAATTCAAAATTAGATTGAGGTCTCATATACTGGAAACAAATAGAGGACCTCCATGTGGATAGAAATTAAACTAGCACTTTAGGAGGGGTTAATGGAAGAAAAGTAATATTCCCTTAGCTGTACTATTCAGCAGACCTTCAATATATCTACAGTGGATACTGACTAATAAGGAAAATAACATTGTCTGCAGTTGAGCGATTGTACTATATCATATGATTAAGAATACAGAATTGTTACTTTTATAGCCAGCAACTTACAATTCATTATAGTAACTATCTATAAACCACTAAGTGGTTTCGGAATTTTAATTGTTCCTTATATTACTGGTTGTTTTCCTTTTTTTTTTAAATTGATATAATGAAGGATATGCTTAAATATTGTTGATCCACCTTAGGCAACGTTCACATCTACGTTTTTCAAATCAGGCAGAGTTTGGCCTTTTTTGAAAAAATCCAATGTGTTAGTAACTAATGCACTGTCAATGGAGCTCCGGAAATATGCGTTGACTTCCGGATGCTTATTTTTTCTGCCAGATCCTGACAAATCTGTCACTTCCGGGCATTTCAAACCACAAATACCAGTGATAGTTAAAGGAGGCCGGATCTATTTTTGTCCTGATCCGTCTATTGAGCAGAATGCTGTCAAACACTCTCCCCCAACCAATGGAACTCTATATAAGGTTGCAGGGTGTATTAATTTAAATTCTGCACCCCATTTGGCTGGAGAGCTTGACCACAAGTGACCAGAGAACTGTCATGCATCTGTATATCTGTAGATCATTCTGCTACTCATCTCCAAATTGCATGTATATTCACACTGTGCTTGCAATGTGTATCCCTCAAGCCTCATTTTTTTTCAGCAGTAAAGGCCCCATTACACATAGCGATATCGCTTGCGAGATCGCTGCAACATAACAGGTTTTTGTGACGTAGCAGCAACCTCACTAGCGATGTCGCTGTGTGTGACACTTAGCAGCGATCACTCCCCCCGCTGGGAGATAGCTGATCGTTAATGAATGGCTTGGACCATTTTTTGATCGGTAATCTCCTGCTGGGCATGATGGATCGCTATGTGTGACAAGAGCAATGACCAGCGATCACCACTCTGCAGCCGAGAACCTGATTAGGGATCGCTAAAAGAAGGATATTAATAAAGAGATGAATGCCCCAAGTGGTTCTTCTGCACGTAAGAAAAAATACAAATATTTCCACACTTTGGGATTTTTAAGACCGTTGTTCACTGGTAAGATCAATACACAGTATGGTTATGTTTTTTTTTGTTGTGGTTGTTATATTTTATCCTACAGGAAAACGTGTTGCCATGTTTAACTGTTTTTTTTTCTCCTACACAGCATACAAATTATAGCTATTTGTTACATTGTTGTTTTTCTTTTTCCACAGAACCATTGGGAGCATTCCCAAACCCAGAGCAACCGTTGCCTCTTCCATTCTTCCTGTAGCTGTCTCTGTCACCATAGGTACCTTTACCCCATCACACTGCTGGTGATTCTTCTCAGGCCTCGGACATCCAGATCCCACAACTGGGTTTTCCACTATCCTAGGCCTCTGTTACTACCAAAAATCTGCAACCAGCTTCCCGTTCAGTTCGGCAGCGCCAGAGGCCATTAGATAGGGATTCTATGCCAGAGTATTTTTCAACTGTGTGGAGTTTTTGAAGAGACTGTGAGCCTCTTAAATCAAAGTGTCTCAAGTGGCTTTTCTGACATGTAAAACTCTATGCAGATGCAAATCAATTCATAAAAAATGTTTATTTTAGTTATGCCTTCTGGCAGATGGAAAACCTGACTGGACATGGTCACCAGTACTGTAAGTCATGCAGGCCTGTGAGGATGCATTAACGTAGGCCATGCAGTGGTTTTCCATTACTGGTCGGCACCACTTTGACATGGAACAGCAACAACCGGTTTCCAGGCCAGCAGACAACGCAGCTGGGACAATAGTAGCAGACTCAGCAGCCGGACAATGGTAGCAGACACAACAGCTGAGGACAATGGCAGCAGACACAGCAGCTAGGACAATGGCAGCAGACACAGCAGCCGGGACAATGGCAGCAAAGACAGCAGCCAGAACAATGGCAGCAGACACAGCAACTGGAACAATGACAACAGGCACAGCAGCTGGTACAATGTCAGCAAACACAGCATACGGGACAATGGCAGCAGACACATCAGCTGGGACAATTACAGTCGTCTACCCCATCCTGTGCTTTATCTTCGCCCCCTTCAGATACCAGAACATATGACTGTCCCCATATCACACCTGTACCACCCCTCAACCACCAGAAACATTGCGCTGTACTACCCCTGCCCGTCTTGAATTTTCTTCAAGTTTCCTATTGGAATTTAGGGAGCATTTCAAGCATGATCCATCTGGTTCTCTACTGAAGCGTCTACTCAACATTTTTTTGGTTTACCAATTTTTGTGGTTATGCATTTTTAATTACACATTTAAAGCGAACCTGTCACCCCCCCGGGCATCAAAAGCTAAAATAGCCACCTTCTGCAGCACTAAGGCTGCATTCAGGGAAGGTGGCTATAGCCATTTGATGCCCTTTATACTATGAAATATGAAGTTAGGTAAATGCTCACACTTGTGAAGACCAAAGACCGGGAGGCAGGGTTTCACGCTCCTCTGACCCGCCCCCTCTTGTCAGTCATGGTGCGCGCCTGCTGCTGCCTCCCCTCAGTGTGTAAAATGAACGAGCGTCTCCGTTCTCCTGTATGGAGGCACGCATGCGCTGTGCACCCGGTGTCCAGGAAGTCATCGGCAGCGCGCACAGCGCATGCGTGCCTCCATACAGGAGAACGGAGACGCGCGTTCATTTTACACACTGAGGGGAGGCAGCAGCAGGCGCGCACCATGACTGACAAGAGGGGACGGGTCAGAGGAGCGTGAAACCCCGCCTCCCGGTCTTTGGTCTTCACAAGTGTGAGCATTTACCTAACTTCATATTTCATAGTATAAAGGGCATCAAAAGGCAATAGCCACCTTCCCTGAATGCAGCCTTAGTGCTGCAGAAGGTGGCTATTATAGCTTTTGATGCCCGGGGGGGGTGACAGGTTCGCTTTAATATTTGTGAATTTATGATTGTTTTGTAGTCGGTGTTAAATACTGACTCAATTACAAATGTTGTATGGTTCTCTTGCTATACCCATTCCTAATTTGTAGGAGGAGGTTATGTAGCCATGGTGTTAGCCATGGCTACCTAGTCTACTGCAATAGCGCACACGTGATGAATAGATAGATTAAAATATAGTAGAAAAACTATACTATTAGTAATTGGATTTTTTAAAGTTAATTTTAAAATGGGAAGAACACTACATCTGCGGTTTTTCAAATCCGGCACAATTCCAGTATTTTTGCAAAAACAGCATCCTGGAAAGTTGCGGCAAGACTGCAGCATGTCTGTGTGCTCTATAATGCATTTCCTATAGGACTTGTGGACATATGCAGCACTTGAATTTTTGCCATGATCTGGCAAATGCAGCAAAAAAACAGTCTCGTTCTCCAATTTGTAGCATAAGCTGCCTCACAGTTTATCTGCCGCTTCCTTCTCTATCAGTTTGTCTATTGATGCCGCGCATCTGCAGTTGCTCAGTGGCGGCCATCTTGGTGCTCCTATAGAGGCCCTGTACTTTAACTGCGTATGCACGGTAAGTGCCTCGCTGCCGCAACGACTTCTGCCCCAAGCGCCGCCCATAGCGCAGTGTGCAGAACACCGCTCCCCTTTCTACCAACGAGTGATTATGAAACTCTTATTTAGCTGTGTATATAAACCCTAAACCATCTAGCATGGGCACCTATCCCTTGATGAAGTTTCATAGGTAATGGAACACTTGGGGTCTTCTTCACGCAGGGCTCCCCAAGCGCAGCTGAGCTCACACCTCCTTGTCAGCACCCACTTTCAGACTCCTTTTGGGGTCTACCTTGATCTTTGGACATACTAAAGACTGCGCTCCATGGCCTGCTTTCAACTGTAAGTTTGTGCAGTCACTTTTGTATTGATCAATACTGAGGTTTTTCCCACCATACTCGCTTGGTTGTTTATACCTGTGCTGCAAGGGTCATCAAAATTTTGATTGACTAAACCCCTGAAAAACCTCAGAGGACTCTTACATTCGCACAGGGCTTGCGTTATTATATATTTGCAGGCCTGCTCTGCATTTTGCAGCCATTCTTTGTCCACTTCTATAATTTTGGGACTTACTAAACCCCTACTTTAGAAGGTTTTGTGAAAAATTACCTTTGTATTTAGGCACTCAATTTTGGTATTGTATGATTTAACTTTCTATCTTGTGTATCACATCTTTTGTTTGCCATTTAAAACTAATTGCTTTCCTTTTTTCACGTCTTGCTACTACATGCATGGGATAGATCCCTCTTTTTTTAACTTGTGGTGCCCTTAGAAATTCCTTACATCATTTGAGTGTAGAGGGACTAGTGATATGACAGGCCCATAGCTTTATTAACGAACACATTAAAAAGCTAAAACGAACACATTAAAAAGCTAACAAATATGCTTTGTACATGAAGGTTACAGAGACATTAAATACCATGGCAATGACACCCAAAACATTACACCATGTCATCCTGCCATGGCACTCGGCCCTTGTCTGAAACAAAATAGTCTGCAAACTTGTCACTCATCTAGGCAACAGCTGTGGTTGTTCAAAGCCGAAGATTTTGATAATCATCCAATGTGGTTTCCAAAAGTTCATCCTGGTCCAAGAAAAGTCATTCTTTGGCATAGAGTTACAGTAGCTGTGGAGAATGACACAAGCTTTGACAACCTCATCCACAGTGTCATTTTTTAGATGAATGGTCTTTCCCAAAATTCTCTGTTTTGCAGTTAGAGGTCCAAAAGGACATTCCACCACTCTTCTTGTCCTTGTTAGTCTGTAATTGAAGATTCATTTGGTAGGACTTAATCCACGACTGGTGTATGGCTTCAGCAGGTTTTCACACATCAGGAAAGCTTCATCCCCAATGACAACAAAAGTCATTGGTTGTGCATCTGTTTGCTGAAGCGGTGTTGGTGGTAGAAAATTTAAATCCTTGCCATATAACCAACGACAAATTACAGACTGTTTGTGATGTGGCCAGGGCTATGGGGCACACGGACACCAGGGCTGTTGAATTTTGGAGTCACAGGTGCACGGGATCCTGAAGCCCTGCCCTGGTGATTATTTGAGTGGATGGTGATGGGGGAGAAGGGGATATTTACAGGGGATCGTGACGCCACCTGTAGTTCCCGGTGAACTGGTACCGGCGCCGCAAGCCGGCCGCTGAGGTGATGGTGGATGCAGCAGAGTGTGGAGCAACTCCCTACAGGTGGAGCTATTACCTCAGGGCAGCAGTGAAGGAAGATGGTGAGGGAGGGCATTAATAGGGATAATGATGTTGCAGTTCTTACCCTCCTGCTGAGCTGCTGGTGGTGCTGAGCCCTCCGGACACTGGCGGGATGAATAACGGAAACCAGTTCAAGTTTAACTTCACTTTACTGGGTACCGGTTGATGGTAAAACAAGACACGGTAGAGTATGGTTTACAGGGTGGATGTTGCCAGCTCAGGGAGTCTCTAGATGTTCTCTGTCTTTGTCTTTCAGGGTCTCCTTTCTCTTCCTCGCTTCAACCACCCTCGCAGAGCTCTCCCGCCAGTCCCACGGTCTGTATCTATCAGGCAAGGTTTGTGCCCCACCGGTCGGATAGGAAGCTCGAGAGCGAGGAGACCTCCGTCCGACACTGCAATTTATGGCCTTTCTCCTGTAGTGTCTTAAACCGGTTCTCGGTCTTGAGGGGTGAGTTACTTGGTGGCGCTCTCAGCAACCTGGTTTCTATGGGCCTGCAGCTTGTCAGTCTGCAGATGAACTGCTATATGCCTCGGCTTCCTGCATTGCCGGTATTCACTCAACGTGACCAGCCGGCTCCAACCAGTCCTGGTCCGTTGCCTGCTGTTCTGGGCCCCAACTTAAAGATGGGGCTCCCTCTTGTCAACTGGGCTGCCAGGCCTGTCCTTCCTGACTGCCTTCCCAGCACCATCTCACTAACTAAAGCTTTTCCTCCCACCACCCTATCCTAGGCTCCACCCCCACCCTCCTGGCACCTACTAAATTACCGGACCCTATATTCTAGGTGGTGTGGTCCTTAGCGGGTGTATGTGCAGACTGGTTTAACCCTGAACTGACAACTTTATAGGGGAAAACACATTTTAATATTAAAGTGCAATACTACCCTGTGGCGCCTAGCCACAGGGGCACCACATTTGAAAACCTGGGAGTCATTTGATCCACGATAGGAACCAATGTTGACTGCTACAAAACAATATTGGGACATCTGCAATTGCCATTAATACAATGGAAAAATACTTTTTATAGTTGAAATATTCTGAGCTACTTCCTGAAGGTTTAATAATACGTATATGTTTTCCATCGACAGAACCCAAACAGTTTGGAAAATCTGTGATGTCCTGATCCTTCTCTGCAATTTGCATCCAGTGATCCCTTGTGGGATCGGGATGAATTTGTGGTGTAAAACTTACAACACAACCTGGCAGGTATCTTTTACAATTCCAGAGACTGTAGAAATTCCCATCATGCAAAAATTGGTTCACAGCACCTCATGGAAAATAGAGTCAACATTACTCAAAGATATAGCGCACGTTACATCCAAGGAGTCCTTCTGAGATGAT
The DNA here is from genome assembly GCA_033576535.1 of Allobates femoralis. Taxonomy (NCBI): domain Eukaryota; kingdom Metazoa; phylum Chordata; class Amphibia; order Anura; family Aromobatidae; genus Allobates; species Allobates femoralis. The sequence goes on along the minus strand of JARQOC010000003.1, from coordinate 692,494,439 downwards.
GTCCAAACACTAGATAATGAATTATGAAGATAAATCACAAATCCTATGTTTTATGTTTTAAAACATAGGATTTCTGATTTATGTTCATAATTGTATATGTATGTTTATGATTGGCCATGGTTAATTAAGGAGTGGTGTTTGTACTATTTAAGTAGAGTTATTACAATGTGTATTGTGCTTGATAAAGATCTTTTGTGATCGAAACATCACAACTGGAGGCAGAATAAATGTGATGCAAATTTACCATCTTGTAGAAATTCCAAGTCAGAACTGAAAGTGCAAAGATGAAATCATTTCTCTTGTAGCGAGGAGTCTGTGCAACACAATAAATCCAAAATATTACCACACAATCCTAATAGTTCTAGTATTTATTTATCAAGATGTGATACTGTCATATCGTCCCTAGTGTTAATATCGGTGTTCTTCAGTACAAATTGTTCTGTGAAAATATGTGTTCTGTTTGCAGGGCGGTATTTGGAGTTCCTGCTACCTTAGGCACTGTCAGCGGTCGCTCCCCCTGTTGTGTCCCCTCCCCCCATCACGGATCCTCCCCCATTACTAACCCTCCCCCGTCACGGACAATCTTCCCCCCGTCGCGGCCGTCCCCCAAGTTTCATGTTGCTTCTCCCCCCATATTCTATCATGTAGCACATATAAAAGGTTTGTAGGTTTTTCCAACCACACTACAGAGACCTACTGATGGGATGTTTACATTGTGAGCCTCCATTGGGACAGTGTTGATGATGTATGTAAAGTGCTGTGGAGTTCATAGTGTAATATAAATGCAAAAAATATTATTCTTATATTATGTCACAATACCTGGATCTGAGGATCTTCTATTTCGAGGTCAGGGGCTCTCTGATGCCATGTTGCTGTCTGTCTTGCTGTCTTCCTCTTTCGACACTGCAATGCGGTGGACAAGAGAGCATTAACTGGTTAATAACAAGAAGTATGGTGTGTGTACTAACTGAGCCATAAACTCTCCCATACCATGTCCAGCAGACATTGTAGGATTACTATATGGATTTTATTATTAGGGTACGGACACACTGGCTTGAAACTCTGATGAGTGCAATGCGTGATTTTATCGCATTGCAGTCGGACCAATGTTAAACAATGTCGGAGAGCACATTGGCGAGTGTCGGACGCTTTTTTCTCATCCAGATTCTGGATGAGAAAAAAGTCGCAACATGCTGCGACAGTATTTGATTCACGCGCAAGACTCACCAATGCAAGTCTACAGGTCCGACAAAATCATGGATCGCACACTGACAGCACACAGACCATCCCCCCAAACAGAGGGGTACACCGAGCTCCAGAGTATATCCTTCCACTGCCAGGTACAGCATGACACAGAAGGGTACACCAAGCCAGAGTAACCGTTCCACTGCCAAGTACATGAAATAGAGGGGTACACCAAGCCCCAGAGAAACCCCTCCACTGTCAGGTACAGCATGACACCAACTTAGAACCACCCCCTGTCTCTCATGCACATCCCATCACCACACCCTGCCTGCCGTACACATCCCAGCACCCTCCCCCCCAGCCTGCCATGTACATCTCAGCACCCCTGTCTCCCATGCACATCCCAGCACCACCCGCCGTCTCCCATGCACATCCCAACACCCCCTGCCTCCCATGCACATTCATCCCAGCATCAACAGTCTCCCATGCACATCCCAGCATCTCCCATGCACATCCATCCCAGCACCCCCATCTCCTATGCACATCCATGCCAGCACCCCCAGTCTCCAATGTTTATCCATCCCAGAACCTGTCTACCATGCACATCCATCCCAGCACCCCCCCATTTCCCATGCACATCCATCCCAGCACCCCCGGTCTCCCATGCACATCCATCCCAGCACCCCCATCTCCCATGCACATCCATCCCGCACCCCGGTCTCCCATGCACATCCATCCCAGCATCCCTCGTCGACTCATGTACATCCATCCCTGCAACCCGCCCTTTGCCTGCCATGCACATACATCCCATCACTCCCCCCCGCCGCTGCCATGCACTGTGATGCAAATCCCAGATGCCAGCACTCCCCCCTGCCATGTGCATCTCACAGTGCACACCGCTCTCCCCCTTGGCCCCCCTCTGTTTCTTCGGCTCTAAAGCGTCTTACCTGCTCCCCGCTCCCGCCGCCTCCAGGCAGATCCAGTGACGTCTCTTCTTCTCTCCCGCGCTCTGTAGATGCCGGCAGTGTAGTGACTCATCACCTGTTGCCGCGCACTGTGACACTGCAGGAGCGCACGGCCGGATGTCGAGCCGAATGGACTCCATTGATCCCGGAAGTGCAGGAGCGCTCACATTCATTTGCAATCATGCCTTAAAGGCATGATTACAAATGAATTCTGCACCCCTGGACCCCCTCCAAAAACACTCCAATTTAATAAAGAGTTAGATGAGGGAGGGGGATGAAAAAAAAAATTTTTTTAACTTGCCCCTTGTGCCGCCCACTTGACACCTTGTGCCCTAGGCACATGCCTATGGGTGACTAATGGTAAATAAGGCCCTGTCTGTTTGGTAATTAATCCTCGGATGCATTCAAAAAGTCATCAAACTTTCCACACTCATTCGCAGATAGCCTATAAACTTGGAGTGTTCTGTAGCTCCAGGTATAAAGTACAGAATACAATACGTGTCTTTTGCTGCAAAGTAATGGGTGCCACCAAAATCGCTGACGTCTCTGTGTCAATCTTCTTCTTCTGCGCTCATTTTGGTAGGCTACAAATATAAAAAGTGCAAGATTAAAATCAACTTTGACTCGATAGCTGAGAGAGACATATTCCTGCTTGATTCCAGGAATATATATATATAGTAATAAAGACTGGCATCACCTAAATGTCAAGGTGCAAGCAAAAAAAAAAATTGTATATATATTAATAAAAGTGATTTGCTGCAACACTTAACATAACATGTATGGGAATTAGCTAATGGCTGACAAATGAAAAGCAGGGCATTGTGTACAGCTAAAACAATGTATAATGGAAAAGGAACACAGTGAATACTGCACTAGACACGAGAAAATAGAGAGACTTAGCTTCAACACTGGCACCACTGAGAAGAGCCCGGTAACTACGCCAAAGTGCTCTCATCATACTGGGTCCTACTCTAACACTGCATGTGGTATACTGTTGCTGGGATGGGTTTATATGCCTGTGAATGCAAGTAAAGACCGGCAGGGATGGTATGTCTTTCGACCTGGGCTACAGTGAAATAAAGGAATAGGAAAAGTTTCCTGATTCAGGAAAAATGAGGTCTGAAGCCTCTAAAACACTGTCTATATATAGAATGTGGGCAGGCATTAAAAAATGGACTATTCCAGATGCAATATGTAATCTTATGTATCATGTCAGTCTTTTTCTGGATCCAACCGTCGGATCGGAAGAAAACCTGACCAGATGCCTGTAGTATTTTTAAACAAATGCGTTTTTCAGAGAAAACCGATTTAAAATAAACAAGGATGTGTAAGTACCCTAAGGCTAGGGACAGACTTGCGTCTGGCCCTAGCCTGGCACATCTGTGAAAAGCTTAGTGCCAGGCAGGCATAGCGCCTAGCGTTAATGGCAGGAAAACGCTGCAGACCGTGATTCCTGTGCGCTGATCAAAAGCGCATATCCAGGTCTTCTCAGTGGGGCCGGCGGTTGTGGGAACCATAAGGTAACAATAGCAATGCAGAGGCAGGCGGCACAAAGCATTACCTGTCGTTAACGCTATGCGCTATGCCTGCATGGCACTAAGCTTTTCACAGATGCACCAGGCTAGGGCCAGACGCAAGTCTGTCAAGTAGCCTTAGCCTGATTGATAAATTTGCTAAAATTCCAGAAAACAGCTTTGAGCTTAAAGTGAATTTTTGGGTGGTAGAATAGGAGGAATTTTAATGGCTCTTTTTTGTATCATAATTACTAGTGTCAGGCAACTTGCTTGAAGAGAGTCTGTCAGCACAAAATGACTGTTGAAATCAAGCGCTGGCACTGGGTGTTATAAAGGTGTGGCCAAATAGTTGACTGCATATTTCCATATACATAATTTTCATCTGTCTCTGCTCCCTCTTCTTTGACAGCTCTGGCACTACAGGTGACAAGGGGGGATAGTGGTACATGGAAAACAAGCTGGTGGCATGGTTTATTGAATTGTTTTGGGTGTATTGATCACCTGGGCTTTGTTTGTACAGTTATTTTGTGCTCATGGACTTCCTTTAAAATCCCAAGCAACTACTTTCAATAATTATATTTGCAGCATTTTCAGAACTTGTGACAATCTGTGTTCATGTGAGGGTGGCCAAGGGCAGTAGCAGTGGTCAAGGCTCTATCCACAGATGCCCCATCTACCTGCACAGGGTCGGAGATATTGTGTGTGGTGGTGATGTGGACCTGGATGTGTGTGAGGGTCTCTATTGTGCAGGTCATACATCTTGAGTGGCTGCATGTTGCTGATGTCTTGGGTGACCAAGGTCCTTCCCATAGTAAAGACAAAAAAAGGAAGCTCAAAGTTCTTTTTCAATGTTTCTTTTAGTATAACGTAATTAAGTGTACAAGTGCTGCAGCAGGGAACATAATTTCAACACAGAATCTTCATTGCACAGCTTCAGATAGATAACAACAAAGTTCTTCAAGTTTCATTCCCTACCTGTCGCACTACCTTTACTTCCCTTTTCTCTAGATTCTAGTAGAAGGAAAGGAAAGGAAGAAAGCGCACTGATCTAAATGTAAATGTATAATTAGATCGTAGGCGGATGTAGATGGCACTCACCTTGTTTAGGTCTTGTTAATTTGCATATCGTTCACTAGGGACCATTAAGTATCCAGCAGTGCTAAGCTCATCTCAAGGTCTACTGACTAGTTCCAGGCCTAAGGCTAGGGTCTGAGGAAAGGAGAATCCAGAACACACCTGGGAGGCTGAGCAACTCCATGCTCACCCCAGAGAAATGACGCATAGAACGGACACCGGAATCTGAGACTGTGCAGGGTCACACATCCCGGCAGTCAATACCGGACGGTGGGGGTTCGAGATTCCCAACCACACTACCCACAGACACAGCAACGGAGAGAGTTCAGAGCCATTGACTCCCGGGAACAGGGTATAAGTAAAAGACTCGAGTTGCCTGTCATACCAGTACCTCACAGGACGAGACAGGGTAGGCAGCCAAGCTTAAGCAGCAGGAGCCAAATTGCAAGCGCAGTAAGGGAGCCAAAGATCCGGTCGGATGAGAATAACCCCAAGTTGCTCTCAAGACTCCGTGGACAGTTTTTACCATCTGCTCCAGTAAAGGACTGAGAAAACTACAAACAGTGAGTCTGCCTATTCCTTGTGCCCGTCCCCCTGCATCCCACACATAGACTATTTACACTGCCCCGGGGATTGGCTTTAGCCGTGGAGAGCTGTCACATCCCCAACTGCCATCCATCATCCCGGAGGTTCTGCAGGAGCGGTGGTTCCCACTGACCACATACCATGAGTGGCATCACGACAACCTCCCCTGTACATATCCCCTTTTTCAACTGATGCCCAGGCCACAGGAGCGGGTCACGAACCCCATTACTCCCCCAGCGACCGCAGCAGCAATCTGGTGCCTGAGTACCCCACGGCATGGGGACGCCTCACTTATCCCTGCCTGGAAAGGTCAGGGGCCCAGATTGCAGTCTGTCTACTCATAGTCTCTATATTTGAAGCCATTAATCCGTTTCTAGCCTTCAAATCTCTTGTCACTAGTTACAGTCTCTTGAAGAACTTCAGACTGCCACACCATTGATCTGCTGTATCGGAACTGAGCTATTCATCTACTAACCGCAGCCTGTTAGTTATAATTCGACCTGCACATTCATTCTTAAGTCAAATCAAGCCCTATTTGAACATTTATGAAAGTTTCAGTGACTGGCTCCTCCCTTTTTGAGCTATCCCTACAGCTTAACTCCTTCTTTAACTTACCATCATCTATTTCTACAAACATTATCTAAATCGTCACATTTCCAACAAACATTATTATTTTTCTATATTCCAAACATAAACTCACATTCTAATTACTTCTAACATTATATTATATTATATATATATATATACACAGTTGTGACCAAAAGTATTGACACCCCTGCAATTCTGTCAGATAATACTCAGTTTCTTCCTGAAAATGATTGCAATCACAAATTCTTTGGTATTATCTTTATTTAATTTGTCTTCAATGAAAAAACACAAAAGAGAATGAAGCAAAAAGCAAAACATTGATCATTTCACACAAAACTCCAAAAATGGGCCAGACAAAAGTATTGGCATCCTCAGCATAGTACTTGGTTGCACAACCTTTAGCCAAAATAACTGCGATCAACTGCTTCCGGTAACCATCAATGAGTTTCTTACAATGCTCTGCTGGAATTTTAGAACATTCTTCCTTGGCAAACTGCTCCAGGTCCCTGATATTTGAAGGGTGCCTTCTCAAAACTGCCATTTTTAGATCTCTCCACAGGTGTTCTATGGGATTCAGGTCTGGACTCATTGCTGGCCACCTTAGAAGTCTCCAGTGCTTTTTCTCAAACCATTTTCTAGTGCTTTTTGAAGTGTGTTTTGGGTCATTGTCCTGCTGGAAGACCCATGATCTCTGAGGGAGACCCAGCTTTCTCACACTGGGCCCTACATTATGCTGCAAAATGTGTTGGTAGTCTTCAGACTTCATAATCCCATGCACACAGTCAAGCAGTCAAGAGCCAGAGGCAGCAAAGCAACCCCAAAACATCAGGGAACCTCCGCCATGTTTGACTGTAGGGACCGTGTTCTTTTCTTTGATGCCTCTTTTTTTCTTCTGTAAACTCTATGTTGATGCCTTTGCCAAAAAGCTCTACTTTTGTCTCATCTGACCAGAGAACATTCTTCCAAAACATTTTAGGCTTTCTCAGGTAAGTTTTGGCAAACTCCAGCCTGGCTTTTTTATGTCTCGGGGTAAGAAGTGGGGTCTTCCTGGGTATCCTACCATAAAGTCCCTTTTCATTCAGATGCCGATGGATAAAACGGGTTGACACTGTTGTACCCTTGGAATGCAGGGCAGCTTGAACTTGTTTGGATGTTAGTCAAGGTTCTTTATCCACCATCCGTTGAAATCTCTTGTCAATTTTTCTTTTTTGTCCACATCTAGGGAGATTAGCCACAGTGCCATGGGCTTTAAACTGCTTGATGACACTGCGCACGGTAGACACAGGAACATTCAGGTCTTTGGAGATGGACTTGTAGCCTTGAGATTGCTCATGCTTCCTCACAATTTGGTTTCTCAAGTCCTTAGACAGTTCTTTGGTCTTCTTTCTTTTCTCCATGCTCAATGTGGTACACACAAGGACACAGGACAGAGGTTGAGTCAACTTTAATCCATGTCAACTGGCTGCAAGTGTGATTTAGTTATTGCCAACACCTGTTAGGTGCCACAGGTAAGTTACAGGTGCTGTTAATTACATAAATTAGAGAAGCATCAATGATTTTTCTAACAGTGCCAATACTTTTGTCCACCCCTTTTTTATGTTTAGTGTGGAATTATATCCAATTTGGCTATAGGACAATTGTTTTTGTGTTTTTTCATTGAAGACAAATTAAATGAAGATAATAATACCAAAGAATTTGTGATTGCCATCATTTTCAGGAAGAAACTGAGTATTATCTGACAGAATTGCAGGGGTGTCAATACTTTTGGCCACAACTGTATCATCAATATGCCTGTATCTTCAGGGTAGGAACATAACCACCTTATCACATTCATAAAGCTTAAGTTACGGTACATACTGTATATGGATACAGCCACTGACGTAACTTGAAGCTCATGGGCCTGATGCAAAAGCTCCAATGGGGCCCCCAAACACTGCAAATCTCTAATAGCAATAGTCTTTTTATTTAGATCAAATTAACTTTTTGGGCCGCCTTTGCTCCAGGCCCTTGGTGCGATCTCAATCTTTGCATGTGTTGAAGTTACGCACCTGGACACAACTATATAAGCAAGCATCACCTCATCCTCAGCTATGGTTCATGAGATCCATTCAGATTATATTAAGAGTAAGACTAAATTTGGAAGAAGATCCCGCCTTGTCTATTCAGTTGTACATGTTTCCACCCCATGCACTTTTAAATAGATATAACATATTTTCAAACTATAAAAGCAATATATTCCTGTAACAGCCTTGTCCCATAAATAACCCTATTATTGTGAATGTATAATCAATAAAGTTAATATATCCAAGATTTCTTTCATTTGTATTCCATATTAATGTAAAATGTAGTAGACCACAGACATAAATTTACAGTATTGCAACGTTAAGCAGGCTTGGTGCTTGGTGCAGGTCCCTTTGTTCTGTGGTTAAGGCATATTAGTTAATATTCAGTGACCGTCAAGCAATCTTAAAAGAGACGCTGGATCTGCTGCTCTACACTAAATTATTCAGATGACTGTAGTCATATTTGCTGATGGGACTAGTAGGATTTTCATGTCAAAACAACACTCATTAAACTGAGTGGTTCAGTGAAACCAGCAGATTTTTGTTTTAATCTGTTTGTGATCCTCATGTCTGCATGGAAAGACCAAAGGTTTGGCTTGTACAAACATCAGAGGTAACAGATGTCACTCCTAAAAAATCAAAGCCGTCTGTAGATCAAGATAGAAATGCGCATCAGCATGCAGCCCTTCTGTATAATATGCTACTTATCTACAAATCACATAAAACAACAGATTTATATGTAAACTGTACATGTTTCTTTATCCAGAAAGGAAATTAGTTACATTCGTTGTGAAAGCATCTGCATAATATTACATAACAATCCCTTTTTTCTGTATTCACATTGGTTGGATGCAGAGGCGTCGCTAGGGCAAAAGGCACAAGAAGGGCAAAACACATCTGGATTGGCTTCTAGCAATGTAATAATATTTACAATTAAAGTGGCGCACACTCAGGGTAAGTGCCTATAATCAGAAATAGCAGTTTTTTGGAGCCAGCATGTTTTCCCTGCATCCAAATTGCTGTACAAGCATATTGGATGGGATTTATAAAAATCTCATGCCTAATGTGCTACATCTAGATGTTTTGGCTGTTCTGCCTGCGGTATGTTCCCCCTCGATCCGTAGTTAATCACGCCCCGGTGGGCTAATGTACAGGGCGCTTCCCGTCAAAATTGTATGAGCATGCACATTCTGAATCGACAAGTACAGTACACCCAATACACCCCCACAACTCACAGGAAAGAAAATGACGCGCCGTCGCGTCATACCAGATAGGAGTGAATACAATTAAGATGGGGAGTACATTAGGTTATCATGCCCACCGGGAGGTGATAACCATGGAGCAAGGGGGGACATGGCCGCAGGCAGAACAGCCAGAATGTCTAGGTGGAGCGTAGAAATTGTAAATTGCTAAATTATTTTTCTCAGCTATTACAGGACACTATAAGGTCAGATAGGGATGCTCAGAATAGTACTAGGAAGCTACAGGGACAGATTGTGATAGGTTTGGGGCCATGAAGTAGGTGACAGATTCCCTTTAAAAAGAAAAACCCTTCCTTTTTGCTCTCTGGATTGTACACTTTCAACCTATAATATATTAATGCCATGTGCTTTACAAATGCCTTAGAATGCCCACATTTTGACCCTTAGAAACTAATAATACCCTCTGTGTGCTCTTTTGGTGGTAACAATACCCTGTGTGCCCCTATAACAATAATTCTTGTTAAATGCCAACTTAACATTGACTAATGTCACCTGATTCCCCCCAATGAAAAGTTACCTTGTAAACAAAATTATACACCTACATCTCCATTGTACACTTTATAGTGGGCCAACAGATCTCCTGTGTACAGTATGATGGGCCCACTCCGCATATACACAGTATGATAGCCTCAAAGGCCCCAACACACAGTTTAATGTTGCCATTGCTCCTGTATACACAGTATGATGCCCCCACAGCTATCATTGTGAAGATCTGAGATTATGGGTTGTAAATAATCACCTAGGCATTCTAAGGATGCAATAATTTTTATTTCTTCTGTACATAGTTTTACAGAAAATATGTGTAAATGGCCACAATCCAGTGTCCTCAGTCTACAAAATTCCAAACTGAGATGAGTAATTCTACTATCCCCACACTAGGTAATACCCACAGTCTCCTAAATTTTGGTTGGCCTACAGCTTCTGTATTTCTCCTTGGTTTAGTCTGCAGTCACAGCCTATGCTCCTCCAGATGACGGATATCACGACCGAAGCTTATGTATCCAGTTCCAATCTCTATAGTCCAACCAAGTGCATTAGGACCTGCCCATAGCAACAGATTCTCTCCCTTCTAAGTCACTCCACCAACTAACATTCCCTAAACACATGTCCTCTCCTTTTCTACTTTCTACTTGAGATCAGCGTCCAAGTTGGGCAAAGATATGCACTCCTACCTTAACCATCAGGTACATCTAATTCAAATAGTGAACTGAGTTTACTGAAGTCTCTGGCCAGTCTGTTAAGGTACCGTCACACACGGCAATATTGCTAGGCAATTTCACTGGCAATTTGCTGGTTGCAGTGAAATCATGGACACATTGTTCCATTTGTACACGGCAACAAAATAGAACAATGTGTCCATGATTTCACTGCAACCAGCAAATTGCCAGTGAAATTGCCTAGCAATATTGCCGTGTGTGACGGTACCTTAAAGGTGGGGTCACACGCGGCGATCTGGCCTGCGATGTCGGAAGCTATGCGCGGGTGCCCGCTCGCTTCCGACATCGCAGGCCAGCTGTCACACGGCACGACGTTGCCGGTGACGCGCGCGGCGATGTGGGCGGAGCCATCGCTTGCTGGGCTGGGCTCAGCCCAGCGAGCGATGGCTCAGTAATGCTGCGATATAGGCTGGATCGCGCCGCCAACAGTGTCAGACGGCGCGATCCAGCCTAATCGCTGGTCACAGATTGACAGGTTTATGAACATGTTCATAAACCTGTCAACCTGCGACCAGCGATAATTTGCACTTGCGTCGCGCTGTCACACAGTGCGACACACTTGCAATATAGCCCGCGACATCGCTGTGACGTCACTTTGCGGCGATGTCGCGGGCGAGATCGCCGCGTGTGATCCCACCTTAAGAGATGTGAATTGAGGAAGCACCCTGTAAAGAGAAACAAAGTAACAACCCTTCACAACTGCAGGATAATTAATCCTATTATAGGTCTGATTGAATTAGAGTCCATGAAAACAGGTTATAAGTGACACTCTGTTACAATCACTTCAACTTGTGAACAGACTAGTGACCTTAAACTGACAAGCAAGCAACTCTCTAATAAAAAACAAAAATTAAATTGACGTAATCGGCGCTCCGAGCAGGAAAAAGTCCACTCTATGTCCATTGGCCCAATCGTCTTAAATCTGCGGTCAACTCCTAATTAGCATGATATACCCACAGGTCACTTATACACAGTATGATGTTTCTACAGCTCCCCTATACACAGCATGATGTCCCTACAGCTCTCCAATACACAGTATAATGGCCCCACAGACACCTTATATTGGGACAACAGCTCCCCTCTAAATATTAAGGTGCCCCTATTGCTCTCCTGTACGCAATATGATGGTGCTAAGAGCTTCCTACAATCCTGCTTATTATTATTGACACCTATGAAGTTTATGTACATAATGTGGAATATCTCTTGAAAAAAAATTAATTGAGTGAAACGGTGTTTTTGTATAGAGCTCTCGTGTTAAATACAAAAGAACAAATTATAAGCAACAATTTAAATTATAAAACAATTGGAGGGAAAAATAGAAAAACCTAAAGCTTGCTATGACACTGGTATTGGCACCGTTCATGTTAGATTAGCATAGAAACACATTTTGACTCACCTGTGGTAAGAAATGAGGATCACCTGGGATAAGTTGTTGATGCCCATGTGACATGAATTAGCCAATGAATGATGATTTCAGTGCTTTAAGAAGCCACAAAACACTCCACAATCCTCTGTGATGTCCGTTCACAGCGGGATCTGAAATTGCCTTGAGCAGGGTGACACGAAAAAGTTCATCTAAGATTAAAGCTCAGCCACGTCCCTCTAGCTGACTTCAGATAACCCAGACTGTGACATTAACCTCCCTGGCGGTCTGTTTAGGTCTTGAATTTTTTGCTAAAAGCGGGCTTACCCGCGTTCGCGGCAGATGCGGTAAAAAAACCGCATCTGCCGCACTTGCCGCACTTGCGCCGCACTTGCGCCGCACTTGCGGCACGGTTGCGGCGCGGTTGCGGTAATCTGCATAGTAAAGGGAACCAACCACCTCGGATGACCCTCATACACTGATAATATGTGCCCCTGCAGCCTAGTAAACCATTAGCAGCACTGTTTTTGTGTGATCTTATAAACTTACATGCCTGCGTACTTGAGGGCGTCTCCCTGTGTGTGCTGGCACTTGTGGGCTGTGCTCATCATGTCTGCTCTCCCCCTCCCTTATGCACGCCCCCTCTCAGCCTGCTATAGTGATGTGAGGCTGATCTCGTCATAAAGGGGCGGGGCTAAATCGCGCATCCCGGTAGCCCCGCCCCTTTATGACGCAATCAGCCTCACATCACTATAGCAGGCTGAGAGGGGGCGTGCATAAGGGAGGGGAGAGCAGACATGATGACCACAGCTCACAAGTGCCAGCACACACAGGGAGACGCCCTCAAGTACGCAGGCATGTAAGTTTATAAGATCACACAAACAGTGCTGCTAATGGTTTACTAGGCTGCAGGGGCACATATTATCAGTGTATGAGGGTCATCCGAGGTGGTTGGTTCCCTTTACTATGCAGATTACCGCAACCGCGCCGCAACCGCGCCGCAAGTGCGCCGCAAGTGCGGCGCAAGTGCGGCAAGTGCGGCAGATGCGGTTTTTTTACCGCATCTGCCGCGAACGCGGGTAAGCCCGAGCCTGACTCGGGGTTAACGCTTCTGGTAGTGAATGTTAACCCCGAGTCAGGCTCGGGAATAACGCTAGGAAGGTTAAAAGGGAAAATGTTTGGATCTACAAATTGGGTAAACTATGCTCAGAAGACCATAATGTGATATTGGAAAATGTGGCCAAACACTGATGGAAAATGAAAATATTTGAAATACACATACATATATACAGATACATCAATTTTGGATTACGGGTAACCTTTATTTATGTCTCAACTTGACCGTAACAGTGTTATTTCTCCAAATGACAGAGAGTTATAGCACACCACATAGACTTCTATGGATCATACGAGTACTTAGAATGAATATATGCACAACATTTTAAAATGAGATATATGTACAAAATGTTATGATGGAATTTTTATGATTGAATTTTTATGAGGGTATTGTAAGATTGAAGCCTTTGGGATGGTTTTTTGATATGAATTATTTATATGAATTCTTACTGATGTGATAATGTAACGTATTCATATAATAATGTATCTTAGGTATTTTAGAAGTATATTTAAGCATATTCAACAAATGTCTTTTAAACCTGTTTTATTTTGTATGATTATAAAACATTGATTATAATTTTAAGTGTAGTTTTAGATTCTGCAAGACTAAGTGTATCACCATACCATTGTAAGGTAGAAATGCAATGGGAATGGGAATTTGGTAAAAAGAGGGTTAATGGTTTATAACTCCCACCAATCAGGTTATACTGATCCCTATAAATGTAATTTGCCCCATACACCTCCTACAACAAGCTGATGAAGACGATCCCATGTACTGTCGAAACGCGTTGTTGAGCTTGCAGGAGAATTAATAATAAAGGTTTGATAACTTTTTCCTCAATATATCTCATACTGTCTTCCTTAGCGCTCCTGAGCAGACTTCTACATGTTTTTCCCTTCAATATTTCCCTCGCTGAGGGAGTAGAAGCTGGAGCAGCTTTGGGAATTGACGGTGTGACTGGAAGAAAAAAAACATCACGGATAGTGTCTATTTAAACCTAAACTTAATTCAAGTTAAGGATCTCCGGTTAAATCTACATTGATCCTAGTGAATTACAGGACCTGTGATGATGTAACTTGTCACATGACTGCAATCGATCATGTGACTCTCCAGGAAGAGAACTCAGCAGTGGAGCGAGGGCATCGCAGGCGCCGTCAGCCTGACCAGAGATATTCATCCAGGCTTGTAACCAGGGTTTTTCAGGGCTGGCACAACCCTACCAGGTTAGTGCACACTGCACCTAAGAGCAGCGCCAAGACAGTGTTATAGATCCTACACAGTGCCCCTTTCTTTCTTTCCTCTTTTTTGTGCAGAGATCCCGGTTTAAAACACTAACCATGACATACAAAGGCATCAACAACCTGTGCCCTCATACATCTCTGACATGGTCTCCTGATACTTACCCTCATGCACCCTTCGATCCTCCCAAGAGCTCCTTCTCTACTCCCCTCTCACCTTCTCCTCTAAAAACCACATACAAGATTTCACCCATGCATCTGCTATACTCTGGAACTCTCTCCTCCTACACATCAGACACTCGCTTACCCTGGGAGGCATCAAGAGAAACCTGAAGACCCACCTCTTCCGTCAACCTTACAACCTGCAATGAAACCTGGTTGACGGCACCATCTTACTATTGACACTACCCCTCCTAGTGTATCCCCACCCATCCCTCATAGACTGTGAGCCCTCGTGGACAGGGCTCTCTCCTTTCCTTTATCTGTATGACTTGATTATTCATATATATTGTACTTGTCCTTGTCCTCGTCTGCCCTTCCATATATAAAGGGCCATGGAATCTAATGGCGCATTATAAATAAATAAATAAATAAATAATGATAATAATATGTTTGGAAGCTTCTGGTTTATTGGCAACATCTGAGTTACTTAGAGACACACATGTGGATGTATTTTAATGCACAGCTGAAACACACTGAATCTTTGTGTAGCATCATGGGAAAGTCTAAAGAAATCAGCCAAAATATCAGGAAAAGAATTGTGGACTTGCACAAGTCTGGCTTATCCTTGGGTGCAATTTCCTGAAGATGCCACATTAATCTGTACAAACAATTATATGCAAGTACAAACAAGTTGGGAGTATCCAGCTATCACAACGCCCATAAAGGAGACAGTTCTGTGTCCCATAGATAGATGTGCTTTGGTCCGACATGTGCATATCAACCCAAGAACAAAAGTAAAAGACTTTGTTAAGATGATGGCGGAAGCTGGTGTGACTGCATCATCAACAGTGAAATGAGTACTGCATCAACAGAGGCTTAAAGGCCACATGCCAGGAAGAAGCAATTTCTCCAAAAGAAACATGAAAAAAACAGATTATTTTTGCAAATGCACACAGGCACAAATACCTACATTTTAGAGACACATCCTGTGTTCTGACAAAACAAAGATTGAACTGTGTAGCCATAATGCCCATTGTTACACTTGGAGGAAAAGGGAGAAACTTGGAAGCCTAAGAACATCATCCCAATTGTGAAACACAGGGGTGGCAGCATCATTTTGTGGAGTTGTTTTGCTGCAGGAAGGATTGGTGCACTTCATAAAATAGATGGCATTATGAGGAAAGAAGATTATCTGGCAATACTGAAGCAACATCTTAAGACATCAGCCAGGAACTTAAAGCTTGGAAGATGGGTCTTCCAATGATCCAAAGCATATTGACAAACTGGTTACAAAGTGGCATAAGGATAACAAAGTTAATGTTTTGGAGTGGCCATTACAAAGCCATGATCTCAATGCTATTGAAATTTTATGAGCAAAGCTGAAAAGGCTGGTGCAAGCAAGGCGACCTACAATTATACCAGTTCTGTGAGGAGGATTGGGCTCAAATTCCTACCAACGATTGTGAGATGTTTGTGGAAGGATATCCAAAATGTTTGACCCAAATCATAAGTGGCGCCCTTGCGGTATTGTCTCCACAAAGGGGTACTGCACACACCCCACAGGTGTGGTATTCCTGTTCTCAGTAAATGGGATGGTAAGTCCGAGACACCCACAAAAGCTACCAACACACCCGGTCTGGGGACAGCAGGTGAACTCGATAGGGGGAATGTCCAGGTAGTCAGTGGGATGGCAGGGAGAGAGGTGGAGGGTGGGATGTTAGTAGGGAAGCAGTCAGGAAGTAGGAGAAGAGATAGAAAGGCAGACAACAGGAAGTGGAGTCAGAAAACTGATGAACCCTGCACACAAAGAACGTGTCTGTGTGAACACAGACACGTTCTTTGTGTGCAGGGTTCATCATTTTTCTGTAAATTAGCCTCTTGCCTAGCAAGAAATGAGAGTTCCCGCCCCTCACCTTGGGCTCTGCACACAAAAGGCTGCTTTCAATCTCAGTCCATATTGGACACTGGATCTGTTTGGACTCTGTTCACTTGATACACATTACTTGATCAGGTTTTTAATACAACAAATAGGACTGCTTCGATATGGGTACACCGTGATGAGGTGAAGCAGCTTGAAGTACATTTTATGTGCTAAAAACGTATGGACCAAGTACCCTGTTATTTACATATTTTTTACTGCACTTGCATTTTAAACTTTTTTACTGTAGACTACTTACACGTTTTATGGACAAGGTTTTTTGTATTAGGAAGTGGAATCAGTAGAGTTAAGTCGTGAGTGAAGAGAGGAAACAGTGGAAGGAGAAGGATCTGGAGGACCTGAGAGGAGATGAGGCTCGTCCTGGGTCCCAGAACAAAAGACTGCAGAGTTGCCAAGGGAGCCCTAGGGGCACGGGCAGTGAGTGATCCACCCATGTTCCCGAATCTGAAGTAAAGCAGAAGGGCAGGTTGAGAACCAGGGGACCAGCCCTGAAGGCGGCGAGGAGACTCTGCGCTCCAACCACGGAACCAGAGGCCATGAGATCTAGAGGAGCTGTGCAAACTCCCGACACAAAAGGTAGCCTTACTAGGGTCAGGAGCTAAGCAAACAGGCAGCGCTGAGAGAGAAAGCAACCCTAGAAGGAAGTAAGATAAAGGGGGTGTCTTGGACAATCTATCCTGGTTGCTGAGGACTATCCGGACTGAGATTGTGCAAGGACGGTGCCCTGTAAGACCAGCAAGTAAAAGGCTAAGTAAACCGGGCTTAGAACTCAGAACATTGTGTGAGATTCTTCATTTCCCACCTGCGGAGCGGTAGACTGATAAGACACGCAGGTCACAGGAGTCCTGCCAGGGAATCGCTTCAACTCCCCTACCCCACCAGAAACAATCCTGCTGGCCCTCCATCATGGAACAACTCACCAGTTGCCCTGGGGAACCGCTCCATCCATGGGGAGCGAAGCCACCACAGCTGCCATTCCATCATCCCCAGAGGTCCCATACCGCAGCGTCAAACACTAGTAGCCGAATACCATGGGCGGTGTCATGACAATTATCCCTAAATCACCACCCCCAGACCTTTTAAATTGTCTCTGGGGCCACAGACCAAGTCACGTCACCGTGAGATCCCAGTCCCGACAGCCTCGTCAGATCTGGCTCCGAGTACCCCACGGCCCTCCCACAGGGTGCGTCACATACAGTTTAAAAGGAACCTGTCAGCTACTTTATGCTCTCCAAGCTATCAGTATCTATCCCTGCAGCTTCCTAGAACATTCCTAAGCATTCATGTCTGAGCTAACAGTGTAGTTAATAGTTGAAAAAAAGCATTTTAGAACTTACATTTTCATATGTTGATTAGGCACTGTCTAGACAGTCTGGGTGGTCTTTCTGTATCCATCCCTGCCTTCCATCTGTGGATATCCCACCCTGGTGCGTGTGAAAACCTAATGTATAAGGGCTGCCCCCAAAATGTTTGTGCTGCTTCCAGGCATGATGTGCCAGCCGCATCTATTTCCGGTCCTGTGCCTTTTGAGGGAGTATTGGGTGTATGTGTTGCTTCCAGAGCATGCACAATGCAAGTACACCCAATTACTGATCCACAATGCAGCATCTGAACTCTCTGTCCAGAAAGTGCAACGTTGGGAACAACTAAGATTTTTTGCAGAACCCTCAAACTCCCAGGCCTCTGGTAGAGGACCCAAAATTGAGGACGGTAAATAAATCATCCCACAAGGGATGAGAAGGTAGTGGATAGATAGACGAATCGAATGAAGTATTTATAGTGCAGTGCAAAATTTTAAGGCATTATAATAGTTTTTATTATATAATTTCCATTGGAAAAACAGACTTATCATTAAGTCAAGTTCAAGAAATAAATATATTGCAGGGCTCATAAAAGTAGTTGCTTTAATTTTTAACATAAGCATTTAAGATCTTGAGATACAGTATGTACGTGTACATCTTACTTGTGGTGGTAGATAATGGTAATGACAAGCCAATAGGTAAAATATGAAGCTGTAAACCAACCATTTAATTTCGGGCAGTCTTCCCTATATCGCTATTTATGTGATTGTCAAAGTCCTGGTTAATTAGTAAAATATTCCCTTTTATATGCATTGTTGACTTTTTAGAATATTTACTACTTGCTCTTATTTTCGTATGTGGGCAGTATGAAGGGTAAAATATATAGCTGAATCAAAGAGCTAGTTCATGGCACCTGGTCAATATTAATGAATTGTAATGATCTGGAGATCAGTGCATTGACATTGATAGTTAGTTCTGAGAACATTGGTAATATGTCATACAAATTATAGTATTGGGTTCTGCGTCCCAGACACCAGACACCTGTACAGCTCCTGGGCCAAATCATACATTACCGAAAAGGTCATCAAGGTGTGATACAATCCACCTTCAATATTTCAGCCTCACAAATGCTTCATTCTTGCTCCTTATCTAGAAAGATCATTACAGGCTACTGCCTTTCAAAATGAATGTCAGTTTCTTTTGCTGCATAATGGAAAAAAAGAGAAAGAGAAAGAGATGACCTTTAGTGAGTAAAATAGGTTTGTGAGCGTTCAGTGCTTTGTAGTTATGTCTGAAGCTCATTATCTCCTCATCTAAAGAACGTCCAGTCCCGTATCAATAACTCTGTCTATGCAATAGGTTTGTATCTATTGCTCGCAAGATAGAGCTCTGGCATGAAGGTTTATTAATAGCCAACAGCAAGCTGCCAAATGGATCAGAGCATTATAAATTGGAAGAAAGTGCTTCATTTTGTATTCTTTCAACTACTGCTTTGGCTGTCTCAGAGATTTTTTTTTTTGAGCTACTGACCCCAGACAGTGATGACAGGTAAAGCCAATGCTCAGTGCTCTAATTTTGTACTGAAAGTATTGGCGTGCTGCAGATTCGAAAAACCGCTTTGATGATTCAAATCCACAAGGAAAAAGTAAGATATGCATGAGATTTCAGAAATCTTCAACACTTTGCTGGTATTATAAAACGCAGCACTTTTTACCTTCAAGAAATATGAAAGTAAGCAGCAAAAACGTAGCAGCCAACATTGACTACTGTATTTAAAAGTAAATCTGACATCCACTGGCACCTCGCTGAGGTGATCGCTGAGGTGTAGATACCAAACATGTCTACTTTTATTTTAGTGGTGAAAAAAAATTCCCAAGTATTTTGACAAAACAGAATTATTCTTTTGGCACCATTTTTTCGCGACAGGTTGCATTTTCATTTTTCGGGCTCTGGAGCTGCATGACGGAATATTTTTTGTGTCTTGAGGTAATCTTTTTAACGATACCATTTTTAGCTAGATATGCTGTACTGATTGCCTGTCATTGCGTTTTATTGCTATGTTGCCGTAACCAAAAAAGATAAAAATTTACTTACAGTACCAGAAATTTTCATTTCCTGGAGTCTGTAGGCAACACAGTATGGGTTAAGCCCTTATCCCTAGTCTGAACAGAAGACATGTTTATTAGCAATACCAAATATTTAACCAATTGACACCTCCTGTATTCCCCCCACACCCTGCCCCTATAAAGGGGGGGAAGAAACCACACAACATGTATAATTTCCAAGCAATAATGAATTTAATGGGAGGGAAGTTTGTACTGCCTACGGACTCCTGGAAATGAAAATTTCGGATAAGTAAATTTTTATTTTTCCTGATCATCCTATGGCAGCACAGTATGGGACTTAACAAGCAAAACCACTTTAGGGTCTGGAATCCGTCCTTGATGCCTGTTGAAGTACTCCTTTGCTGAAGACTGAGCCCGCAGAGGCCAAGATGTCTAGCCAGTAATGCTTCATGAACATAGATGAAGATGACCATGTTGCAGCTTTATAGATGTGCTCCAGTGGAATGTGTGCTCTCTCAGCCCATGAGGTGGACATAGTGTAAATAGAATAAGCCCTCACTGACAATGGTGGTTCTAGTTGGTTTGACACATATGTCTCGCAGATTACTGATCAGATCCGTCTAGCTAGAGAACGTTTACTAGATTTTTGGCCTCGATTAGGCCCTGCAAATTGAAGGAATAGGTTTTCATCCTTCCTGAACATGAAAGTTTTCTGGAGGTAGATTAAGACCATCCTCCTAATGTCCAATAAGGTGAGATCTTGTTCATTAATATTGTCTGGATCTTCGTCGAGCACGGGAAGAATAATCTCCTGGTTGATGTTCATTGCAGAATCTACTTTTGGCAAGAAACCTGACATGAATCTCAAAGCTATATCATCTGAAGCAATTCGAAAATATTTTTCCCCGAAGACAATTGCTGGAATTCTCCAATTCTCCTAGCTGATGTAACTGCTACCAGGAACAGGGTTTACCAGGAGATGTGCTTAATTGAAGTCTGCACTTCTGCTTCAAACAGAGGGCCTTGAAGTGCTTTCAGAAGGAGCAAGAGATCCCATGAAGGAACTAGTGGAACAATGGGAGGCCTCAAATTTTTCACTGCTTTAAAGAACCGAGTTATCAGCAGATGTCTACACATTGTACCATACAAGTTCACGTTGATCGCCAAAAACTGAGTCTTCAGAGTGTTTAACTTCAGACCTTTGTCACACCTATCCTGTAGGAACTGCAGAATAGAGTCCACAGTACTCCTGTCATGACCCTGTGAGGAGCATCACGAGTTGTAGATCCTCCATAATCAGGAATGCAACTTTAGCATAGCTGGTCTTCGAGCAGCTGCAATCGTAGAGATGATGCTATCTGGTAGTCCGGAGAAGATTAGATTTTTCCTGACAATCTCCAGGCTGTCAGATGAAATCTGGCTGGGTCCGGGTGGAGATTGTCCTCCTGTGATAGGAGATTTGGTTTGATTGGAAGCTTCCAGAATCTTCCTCTCGAAAGCTTCCACACAAGTGGAAACCATTTTATTCGAGGCCAGAATGGAATGACTGCAATCGTCTCCACTTGTTCTTCCCTAATCTTTCAGAATTACTTGAGAACTGGGGGAAGACATACACCAGTAATCTCTTCCATGACAGAGCTAGACACTCCAGAGCCAAAGGCTGATTGTGACTCTGAAGGGATGTGAAGTGGAGACACTTTGTGTTGAGACGAGTAGACATTGCGTCCAAGTCGGGTCATCCCATCATCTCGGTGATCTGATGAAACACTTTGATATTGAGACTCCACTCTGCTGGTAGAAGTTGATTGTGGCTGAGCCAATCAACTGTAGTGTTGAAGACTCCTGGCATGTAAACTGCTGTAAGACTGTGTAGATTGTTCTCCACCCAAACGAATATCTTGTGGCACTCTGAAGCAAGAGAATGACTCCTTGTCCCACCTTGCATGTTGAAGTAGAACACTGCTGCCAGGCTGTCAGACTGGACCACCACCGCTTGCTGGAACAGCAGTCTCTTGAAGTAATGAAGAGGGTACCTATCGCCCTCAGTTCTCTGAGATTGGACATCATGTTTGCTTCCAACTTCGACCAGGGTCCTGAACCGAGAGCTCTTCAACATGCACACTCAGGGCCGCACCGTCCATTGGACAGTGTGAGCCCTGTCATTCAGGCGGCAGCCGGCAGGGGGAGAGGCTGTGCAGAAGGGGGCGGCGCCTCATGCAAACAGCCTCCCCCTGTCATGGCGCCGGCCGCTCACCCCGCGCACCGCAGGTAAGCGGCGACCGCCGGGGGAGAGGCACAGAGGGGGCGGCAGCCCCAAGCTTCAATAGCACCCCCCCCCCGTACTCACGGCCGCGGCCGGCATTCACTGCCGCGGCCGGCATTCACTGCCGCGGCTCAGGCGGCAGTGGCGACCCGGTCACTGCAGGAGGGGCGGCAGCTACAGGCATCACTAGCACCCCCCCCCACCCGTAGGCAGTGCCGCGGCTCCGGCGGCGGTGGGGCTCGGTGCACCCCTGTGCACACCCTATGCTTGTTCTGAAGTGTACGTCATCAGAGTGGCCATTTGAAGCTGCGCAAGTGGCCTGCCTTAATTCAGATGAGTTAGAACCATCCACCCCTGTAGGTCCTGCATGATGACCCGGGGTATAGAGATTAGAGATGGTAGTGATTGATGAATTTGATACAGCATAAGAATGTCTGCTTACGGCATTCGAAAATTATGTTTGGCACATGGAACTGCATCTATGGTTGAAGTGAGCTTCCCCAAGACATTCATTTTTGCTCTGATCGATACACGACTGCTTCAGATAAGATGAGACCTGCTATCTTGAAAACATTGGATCCTCTCGCTGGCCAACGTCACCATCATGTTTTGGGAGTTGATCATGCATCCAAGTAATTTCTTCTGTATGGAAGGTGATAGCCGTGATTTCTCCCTGTTGATCAAGAACGCCTGAGAGGTCAGCAGAGTCAACGTCGTCTGTAGATGATCCAGTAACAGAACATTGGAGGAGGCTCTCAGTAACCAATTGTCTAGGTAAGACATGATGTAAATGTGGCACCCTAGTTGGGGCACCACAGGAACTCTTAGGGTACCTTTACACACGGCTACATTTGTAGCTTGTCACCAGGTAACTTACTGGTTGCAGTGAAATCATGGATACATGATTCCATTTGTACACAGCAACAAGATAGAACCATGTATCCATGATTTCACTGCAACCAGTAAGTTACCTGGTGACAAGCTACAAGTGTAGCCGTGTGTAAAGGTACCCTTAAGGTACCTTTACACGCCGCTACAACAGGATGGATACCACCCTCTACTTCACGTGCACGAGCACGGCCAAACGGTTACAAACGGGAAACGCACCACCTTTACACGCCGCCACAAGGTGCGCTACGCTACGTTACATCTACAGCTAGATACATCGCCGGGTGTCTCAAGTAGCCATCTGTAGCTTACCTTACCTCATTTACACACCGCTACAACAAGCTAATATGGGCGGACCTGGTGCAGCAGGGACAGCACATAGCCGTGCCACAATTGTGGAGTACGAGACGTCCGTACGCTGATAGGACAAAGCAATAACATGATGATTGGGCAGGCATCGCAGGAGGCTGTTTAATACATGACGCTCGAGCAATTGTGTAGTGTGACTGGTCAGCTCCTTAAATATGCCTCCCTATGCAGTGACTACCAATCGTCATGCAGGAGCTTCCTCCAATGATCGCTGAAGGGGTGCGGTATCCCGGAGCCTGTGTCACGCCCCAGCTACATACCAGGTACATCGCCTGGTGTATAGACATCCCTTCTGTAGCTTATTTACACGCCGATACAGCTCGCTGCAATCGGCTTTGTAGCCACCTGTTTCAGAGCAGTGCTCGGAAACAGATGTATCTGTTGCCGGCTGACTCCAACCGTCTTCACACGCCGCTACTACGGGCTATATTGACGACGCAAGCTACAATCGTAGCCTGTAGCGGGTTGTATCCATCCTGTTGTAGCGGCGTGTAAAGGTACCTATAGGACACGGATGGGAAAATACACAGCAAGCAGACCCACTTACTAAAACAACACACCTTTCACCCCAGGCCTGTAGGGGGAGCTCCACTGGTTGCCTTAAGCCAGTTCCCCCTATAAATACGGGTCCTGGAGGAAGAAACTGCGGAGTGTGCAGTCACTTGAGAACTGTAAACAGCTAGGAGAGCTGACCTGGTACTGGTGCCACGCTAGGCCCATACCAGCACACCCGGAAAGTGGTAGACCCTCGCAACAGGGTTCATAGGAGCAGGAGGCAAATACTGAATAGGGGCAGAGGAGTCATCTTGACTCACCCTAACAAGTCCGGTCACTGGGTCCGAGCTGCAGTAGCCGTAGCGCAGGCTGTAGAGAAACCAGTACCACAACAAGGGGGTTTAGCTCCCTGGACGGCCGAAGCACCGCTAGATGAGAGCCCAGAGTCGAGAATTTGATAATATTCCTTTATAGTGCCCTCAGTGCAGCAAACTTGGGTGTAACCTGTCACACCAGAAAGTGCAACTCCGGTTTGGTTGGATTTCACATCCACCAGATCCCACTAGAAGCTACGTACACCAGGAAGCCTACACCATTGCTTGCTTTGGAACACCCTGAAGTGTCTACTTCATCCCCCGGTCGAGTGTACCTGTTAACACCAGTAAATGGTACCGATAAGACTTTATGTGTCTGTATATTCCTTCCGGACTAGTACTAAATTAACTGAGCTGCCGTATTCCACTCAGTATAGCTCCTGGCCCTGGGGATTATTGCTCATCCTGTGGGGAGCATCCTATCTAGCTGCCGCACATCCCCTGGAGGCCCAAGCAGCGCCGGTGCCATCACCGGACACCCACAGGTGGCGTCACAAGACAAATAAGACTTTATTCCACATTTCCCCTACCTGTCCATTTGACCACCGGGCTCCACAGCCTCAGGCATGGAGCCGTGACAATGAATCAGCGCCTGAGGACCGGCAACGGTGAGTCAAAATCTGGCGTCTACGAACAGGATGCGAAAAAACCCGTCTCCCAATGGGTATTGTGTGCTATTTAATGACTGTGAATATTGAACGGTAAATTTGAACCGCCATTGCTGCGCGGAGAGCGGGAAAAGAAGGGGCATTACTGTGCAAAGGGCGCGAAGATAGGCCCCGCCCCACTCTCTGACGAGTTCCACCGAATGCAGCAGGAACCGGAAACTCCCGTGGTGCCTCACTCCCCACCGCTAGGCCAACAACTTCCGCTGAAATCGAAAGAGACTGGCCGCGATTAACTAAGGGGGAGCAAGGATGAGTAACCCGGATCCCAGCAACGCGGTACCCCCGCAAGTAAACCAACTGGCTGTCCCACCGGGGCCCCAGAACGTACAACCCCCGGTCGTTCAGCCATCTGGCGGCGCCATGCTGCCACCGCAACCGCAGATATTTGCAAAACTAAACCGGGTTTTTGAACACCACACCGATGCAGAATTAACACTGTTGTTTTACCATTGCAAACAAGGGGCACAGGAGAGTGTCCTGGACTATGCACTGCGTTTACAAGAGGCGCTGAGACTGTTAAAACAAGCCGATCCCGGTGGTGTTAGAGACGAAAACAAAGCACTAATTGAACAGTTTGTTGTGGGACTTAGACTATCTGATGATAAGAAACAGGCACGCTGGTGGGCCCTACAGAACCCTGATGCAGAGTTTGCTACGTTAAGAGACAGTGCGGGGACAGCAGTTCCCTACAGTGCCAGATCTAATCTCACAGCCGCAGTATGCTAAAACCCCTTCCGTGCCGGAAGCACCTCCTTCATCTCACGCAGTACAATCAAATGCACAAACTGTGACACCTGATCGGTTTGACAAACTGTGCGCCGACGTGCAGCAGCTGATTAAAGATGTGGTGAAGCTCAGTGGTGAAAGAAGACCCAAGACAGAAGCAAGGCCATCAGACAAGATCCAGCTCGCTGACAGCCCCGACGACGTACCGTGGATGAGGAAGAGGACACCGCCACCCCGAGGGAAGCCTACAGATTGCTACTGCCCTGACGGGCATCCCATCTGTCAAAAGGGCGACAAGGAAGGACGTACCTACCGTTCCAGTCCTTTAAACGAGCAGACCCTGGACGAGAAGGGCCAACCCCAGGAGTAGACTGTCCAGGCCCAACCAACTGGGACCACAAGTACGTGGGAGACCGTCCGTACTTGTCCATCATCATCGACGGCACTGCTACCACAGCATTGATAGACACTGGATCCCAGGTGACAACCATCCCGAGTATCCTTTACAAACGGTTCTGGCCAGACGTTAAACTGGAACCCCCAAACCCTGATTTGAACATTGAGGCAACTAATGGCTTGCTAGTTACAATAGTGGGACAATGGGAAGCTACAGTAAAGGTGGGGATGGTGCAGCTGAAGAACCAGGGTATCATAGTGGTTCAGGACAAACCATATGAGCGGGATCCACACGTAATACTGGGTACCAATGTAATGGTTAAATGCCTAGATGAAGTGTTGTTTTTGCTCCAACAGAGTGCTGATGCTGGTAAACCAAGAGATAGAAGGGCTATCCAAAGAGAGATCCGAGCTCTGGTGTATCAACAGCAGGTAAACATGTCAAATGGTGAAATTGGCAGTGTACGGGTAACCAGACCCAAATCCAATTGTAGTACCACCCAGAAGTGAAATGATGATCTGGTGTCGGGCAGCAATGGGCCTCAGAGGGCAGGACTTCCACGCCGTGGTGGAGCCCGTAATGTCTGATAGTAGTCCTACACTCCTGACAGCCAGAGGGTTGGTTGATGTAAGAAAGGGAAGGGTCCCTGTACGCATACTAAACTATGGAGATGACGAAATAAGACTGCCACCTGTTGCAAAATTGTACCAGGTTGAAAACAATGCCATACATGATGTAAAATCCTTTTCACAAACAGTAACTGACGAACCCCCTCACTCCAAGAATCAGCTAGAAAAATGGTGTCAGGAGCTCAGCGTAGGAACTGACAACACACCTTCTCATCAGAAAAATGGAGTTTATCGGTAGTTCGAGAGAAACGAACAGGTGTTCAGCAAACATCCACTTGACTTTGGGAGGATTAAAGGGGTACAACATCACATACCCACAGGTGACCATGCACCCATCAAAGAAAGGTACAGGCCTATACCGCCCACACACTAACAAAAAGCCAAAGAAATGCTACAGGACATGAAAAATGCAGGGGTCATTAGGGATAGTTGTAGTCCCTGGGCAGCACCACTGGTCCTGGTTAAAAAGACAGACGGTAATATGAGAATGTGCGTAGACTATAGGCAGATCAACAAAGTCACACACAAGGATGCATACCCGTTATCCTGCATAGAGGAGTCACTAGCTGCACTTAAGTCTGCCAATTACTTCTCCACATTAGATCTTACTAGTGGGTACAGGCAGGTCTCCGTTGCAGAAGAGGATCGTGAGAAGACAGCCTTCACGACGCCGATGGGGTTATGCGAGTTCAACAGTATGCCATTCGGGTTGTGCAATGCCCCAGAAACATTCCAGAGGCTGATGGAGTGTTGCTAAGGTCACTGAAACTTTGAGACTGTGTTACTATACCCGGACGATGTCATAGTCTACTCACAGACATATGAAGATCACTACAACACCTAAGCGAAGTGTTTGAGTCGTTATCCAAGTACGGTATGAAGCTGAAGCCCTCCAAGTGTCACTTGCTGAAACCCAAAGTTCAGTACCTGGGACATGTGGTCAGTGTAGAAGGCGTAGCACCTGATCCGGACAAAGTAACAGTCATCAAGGACTGGCCAGCGCCAACCACCTTCAAAGAGGTACGCCAATTCCTAGGACTGATCGGGTATTATAGAAGGTTCAAACAAAGGCTACACAAAAATAGCAGCATCCATGCAAGATCTCCTGGTAGGTCAATCTAAGAACGGCAAGATTAGGGGACCCCCTGTTCGGTGGGGGACAGAACAAGAACAATCTTTCCAGAAACTGAAAGATGCCTTAACGGGAGAAAAAGTCATGACTTATCCTGATTATAATCTACCGTTTCTGCTATACACGGATGCAAGCAACGAAGGCCTAGGAGCAGTCTTAGCCCAGTGACAACAAGGCAAAGAAAAGGTAATAGCCTACGCCAGCAGAAAGCTCCGTCCAACCGAGAGGAACCCCGAGAATTACAGCTCCTTCAAGCTGGAGTTCCTAGCCCTGGTTGGGGCAATCATAGAGCGTTTCAAACATTACCTGGCGTCCTCCCCGTCACAGCTTTCACTGACAATAACCCTCTAACACACTTAGAGACTGCAAAGCTTGGAGCCCTGGAACAACTTTGGGTAGCAAGATTGTCAAACTATGACTTCACTGTAAAGTACCGGGCAGGTCACAAGAATGGTAACGCTGATGCCCTGTCCAGAATGCCAAACCTCCCAGATGAAGGAGAAGACATAGACGATCTGGAAGAGATTGAATTACCAGCTTTCCACTGCACGGGTGCAGCATCGTGTCATCAGGCGAGCCAAAAGCGTAAAGAGAGAACTGTGAACCCTTTACCTCACCATGATTGGAGAGAGACTCAAGCCAATGATCCAAACGTCAGCTTGGTAAAAGAACTAATAACTCAAGAGCACGCCAGTATGGACCCTGATGCCTCATTCGATGCCAAGCGCCTGTGGAAGGAGAGAGGAAAACTATTCGTCTACCAAGGAAAGCTATGCAGACGGTATCTGAATCCCAGAACGCATGAACTAATCTGGCTAATAGTAGTCCCAAAAACAGAAGTCCAAATGATCCTAGAAGCATACCACGATGATGCAGGACACTTTGGATGGAAGAAACTGGAAATGTTACTAAAAGACTGTTTCTACTGGGTCGATATGAGAGGTTCAATCGACAGATGGTGCAAGAACTGTGGACCGTGTCACCTTAGAAGAAAAGACCACTTGAGTCAGAAAGCGCCATTGCAGCCAATAATTACAAAAAGACCTCTTGAACTAGTTGCTCTAGACCATCTGAAGTTAACCCCAAGCAGAACAGGTTATACTTACGCACTCACCATGGTTGATCACTACTCAAGATTCCTCGTAGTTGTGCCAGTCAAAGACTTAACCGCAGACGTTGCAGCCAAAGCGTTTCTCGTTGATCCCTGAGGAAGGTGCCAGGAGGGCACCGAAACGCGTAGGAGGCAGGAGGAAATAAAGTATTTCGTGGAAGTTCCATCTTCACGTGTTTTCTTTGGAGTGGATGATCGTGGCAGCGCGGACTGTGACACACCATTTTTTCCCTTTCATCTGATGTATCTCCACACTTGTGTGGACGGTGGAAGTCAAGCAGCGGCTATCTGGTAACAATCTTCATTTAACGCCTTCAAGCCAGTTGTGGGTTACACAACTGCCCCAGGTGAGTGAATCCCTATTTTCACCGCTTACATACTCAGTGCCACATTGATAGGGCACCATTGCGCCTCTTGTTCCCCCTCCTTTTTTATCTTCATAGTTACTTTTGTCGCCCGCATGGGTATCCAGATCAAGTTTTAACTGATCAAGGACCAGCATTCGAGTCAGACTTATCCCACGCATTCCTTGGGTTATATGGATTTAAGAAGATAAGGACCACACCATATCATCCCCAGACAAACGGTTTGTGTGAGAAAATGAACAACATCGTAATTGATATGTAAAAAACTTTACCACTCGATGAGAGAAATCAATGGCCTGAAAAACTTCCAGACTTGGTGGATATTTACAACCACATACCAATTAGTTCAACCAGCTAGCTACGCACCAGCTTATCTAATGCGAGCGAGACCAGAAAAACTTCCAATTGACTTAGAAATGGGAACAATTGAACCAACACAAGATTCTCCAGAGGAAGATTGGAATTATCAACGCCAAGAACAATACAGAAAAGTACAAGAAAGTGTTGAAAGAAATCTAAATCAAAGCAGAAGCAAACAAGAGCATGATTTCAATAAGCACGCTTCAGCGGAACCCTTAACAGGTGAACTAGTACTAATGAGGAAGAGAAAAACCAATAAACTAGATGATAATTGGGAATCAGAACCTTACACAATAATGCCGTCAAGATATGACAACTCCAAAACATGTGTAATCAGTAAAGATAAAGGAAGAACAACTGCACCTGTATCCAGAGACCATTTAAAGAGATGTCCAGAACAGATAAAGTATCAAGCAACAAGTTATCCTTCAGTAACGGTTGAAGAATCATAAGAAAACAGTCCATACAGAAATTGGAGATTTACCAGCCGACTGGCCGCAATGCAATGGAGCATTTATCATACCAGTTATTTTATTCTACCAACCTGTAGAAGACCAAATCCCAATTCAACCCGTTCAAGAAGAACCAGTTCAAATGCAAGAAATGCAGCCTGTTATACCGAAACCTGAGATTTCTATAATCGGTGAACCTGCTAGTCCCACAGTAAGACAAAGAATTCACAGACAGCTACCTACACTACCACCTTTAACAGAGGATAGTCCAGTAGAAAGATTACATACTTACTATGGAATTCCAGAATCACATAGGATAAATAGAGGAAGAGATAGTGCATGCACTACACAAACTGCAATCTATGATACTCCAATACTACGCAGATCCACTCGTAGTACACTAGGACAAACCCCAAATAGATATGGAGAGTTGGTTTAAAAAGTAGAAACACAATAATACCTGTTATTACAATGTAAATAGTCACCTTGTCCAGAAACTGTAAAAAGTAGTGTACAGAAGGGTGGAGGAACTGGGCCCTGTCCCAAGTATATTAAGTTGGGGACAGAAAGTGCCTGGGTAGTGCAAGAAGGCTATACCCGGCCTCCTAAGCAGAGACACCCATAGGGAATTTGTGTAAAGTTTAAAGTGTGTACCCGTAAATGTGTTTAAAGGGAACCTGTCACCTGATTTTAAGCCCCTACACTATCTCTAGCTGTCCCTACACCTTCCTAGCAGCTCCCTATCCCTTTCTTATCTAAAGTGTCCCTATTAAACATGTGTAAAAGAAGTATAAACTTACTGCAGTCCCCGTGGTTGGGGGACTGGGTAGGCGTGGCCATGCTTCCTTCATCACACCTCCATGTTAAAATGCACGCCCCGCTGGGCGGCATTATTCTTTGTCCTCTCTGCCCCCTGGATTTGGAATCTCCCGCCCTCTGTGTACTTCTATGCACCGGCCGGGCGTCACATTCGGCGCGGTGCATTATGGGGCCGGTCACGTGATCGGCCCTAGTGCATTATGGGCTTGATCACGTGATCGGCCCGGCTTCAATAAGCGCACTGCGCATGCGCGCAGCCGGGCCGATCACGTGATCAAGCCCATAATGCACTGGGGCCAATCACGTGATCGGCCTCATAATGCACTAGGACCGATCACGTGACCGGCCCCATAATGCACCGCACCGGATGTGACACCCGGCCGGTGCATAGAACTACACAGAGGGCGGGAGATTCCAAATCCAGGGGCAGAGAGGACACAGAATAATGCCGCCCAGCGGGGCGTGCATTACACCACACAGGAGTGTTGAAGGAAGCGTGGCCACGCCTACCCAGTCCCCCAACCTCGGGGACTGCAGTAAGTTTATACTTCATTTACACATGTTTAATAGGGACACTTTAGATAAGAAAGGGATAGATAGGGAGCTGCTAGGAAGGTGTAGGGACAGCTAGTGATAGTGTAGGGGCTTAAAATCAGGTGACAGGTTCCCTTTAAGCCATCAGAGACTTTACTGCTGGACTTTACCCTTTTTCCCGTTTCTCGAATCCGGACAATGGTCACAGGACTTGTGTGACAAAAACTACTTTTTCCCCTTTTCTTCCAGCCTGCGGCAAATTGACTAGTGCCGTATGGACTGCTTTTTCTATGTTTTCCCTTTCTTTTTCAGTGATTTTTATGAATTTTTCAACTTATGACTTTGTAAATACCGGTTATTAAATGTATATGAAATGTTTGAACTGATTAAGAAAAACTTTTGCTCAGTCTGGGAGAACTAAAGTTAACTAAGGGGGAATGTGGCACCCTGGTTGGGGCACCACAGGAACTCTTAGGACACGCATGGGAAAATACACAGCAAGCAGCCCCACTTACTAACACAACACACCTTTCACCCCAGGCCTGTAGGGGGAGCTCCACTGGTTGCCTTAAGCCAGTTCCCCCTATAAATACGAGTCCTGGAGGGAGAAACTGCGGAGTGTGCAGTCACTTGAGAACTGTAAGCAGCTAGGAGAGCTGACCTGGTACTGGTGCCACGCTAGGCCCATACCAGCACACCCAGAAAGTGGTAGACCCTTGCAGCAGGGGTCATAGGAGCAGGAGGCAAATACCGAATAGGGGCAGAGGAATCATCTTGACTCACCCTAGCAAGTTCCGTCACTGTGTCCGAGCTGCAGTAGCCATAGCGCAGGCTGTAGAGAAACCAGCACCACAACAAGGGGTTTAGCTCCCTGGACACCCGAAGCACCGTCAGATGAGAGCCCAGAGTCGAGAATTCGATAATATTCCTTTATCGTGCCCTCAGTGCAGCAAACTCGGGTGTAACCTGTCAACACCAGAAAGTGCAACTCCGGTTTGGTTGGATTTCACATCCACCAGACCCCACTAGAAGCTACGTACACCAGGAAGCCTACACCACTGCTTGCTGTGAAACACCCTGAAGTGTCTACTTCATCCCCTGGTCGAGTGTACCTGTTAACACCAGTAACAGGTACCAAAATGACTTTGTGTCTGTATATTCCTTCCGGACTAGTACTAAATTAACTGAGCTGCCGTATTCCACTCAGTACAGCTCCTGGCCCCGGGGAATATTGCTCATCCTGTGGGGAGCATCCTATCTAGCTGCCGCACATCCCCCAGAGGCCCAAGCAGCGGACACCCACAGGTGGCGTCACGAGACAAATAAGACTTTATTCCACATTTCTCCTACTCGTCCATTTGACCACCGGTCCCCACAGCCTCAGGCATGGAACCGTGACAGTGAATTAGCGCCTGAGGCCTGAGAACCGGCAACGGTGAGCCATAAATGCCCTGACGTCTGAGGGCAGCAACCAGGACTACTGATGTCTTGGTAAACACTCTCAGAGCCACCGAGATCCCGAACGGTAGAAATGTGAATTGAAAATGATGAAGATGAGCATCTTGCTGCACCACAACTCATAGGAATCTGCGATGGAACGGAAGAATTGGGATATGTAGATAAGCATTTTGCAGATCTATGGTTGCCAACCAGTCACCTCTGCACAGAATCGACAGGACAGATCGAAGACTCTCCATTTTGAATTTCTTCTACTGGAGAAAGGTGCTCAAATAGGTCAAGTCTATCACAAGTAGCCATTTCCCACCAGGTTTGGGAACGGGAAAAAAAGGAGAATAAACCCCTTTGTCCTCTTGATGCTCGGAAACTTTTCCAATACCCACTATTTTGATTACACCACCGGATCTATCTACGGTGCTATACAAATGGAAAAGAGCTTGTGGCTGTAGTCCTCTGGCAGTGGCTACTGACACTTTCTGAACATGGTATGCCTGGACTTCCTTTTAAGAGAAGACACTTCGGCACAGCTGCTGCTCGGCTGCCTGGTAGGAGAACCAGGGCTTCCAGCAACGTCAGCATTTAAATTTCCCACCCGCAATAACATCACTACCAGGATTCCCTTTAGTGCAAACTGCACATGCATAGGAGTCCTGCAGCCTCTGACTCAGAAGTAGCTGTGTCGGCTCCCTGCTTCGACAGTGGGAGCCATGAGGAATGCCGAGAAACACAGAGGAACATGAGGACGATGCAACTACCTGTATAGCAACCCGGGCAGCCCCTGGTCACTGCTGAGAATATGGGGAAGGCTCTGGCACACCACAGCACCAGTCTTCACAGGACAAATGGGAAAGGCTGACCAGGTGGATGGATGGCATAGCCATCACTTACCTCTTCTTCAGAGATGCTCTCCCCATCCAGAGTCCGACAGCTGCACCATGACCACACCGCCAACCGGTTCTTCTACCTCCTGGGACCAAGACTGAAATGGTATGTAGGGGGAAATGTATACACACAAGGCTAATATAGAGATGTATATACAGGACTTGCCATCCATATCAGCATGCACATGCACAATGCGCCTTGGGACATAGAGAATATGTTTGCAGAACCCACAATCTAGACATCCCATCCTGGTGCAGGAACCAAGTAATATATAAGAAAACACATACAGGACCTGCTGTCTAGATGAATACTGGAATTTATTGCTGGGAGTTGAGCGATATATGAGAATATACAGCATATACAGAACCCAGCCGACCGATAAGAGAAAGTCTTCTGATTCCTGAGAAGAAGAAAAAATATGTGTTGTATGGTTTCTCCCCCCCTTTATAGGGGAGGGCAGGGAGGAACACAGGAGGTGTCAATTGGTTAATTATTTGGTATTGTTAATTAACATGTCTTCTGTTCCAACTAGGGATTGAGGGCTTAACCCATACTGTTTTTCCATGGGATGATCAGGAAACTAAATTTTGTTGAGGATACCAAATATGTTTTATTTTCAGTTAGCAAGTGATCTTAACTTTTACTTTTTTTGGTTTTTCACATTTTTAAAAGCTATATTTTTTACTTTTACTGTACATCACATGCCTCTTAGGGCATAGTCTGATCACTGATCTGTGCTATGTAGAGCTGTGATTATCCTGGGCTCTGAACAAGAGAAATGATGCATGCGTTCATTGGGCATTCACAGTAAGTGAGTCATGACAGCATCCAGGGTCCTAACAAGACTATAGAGGGGTGGGCAGTACCGTAAAGGGGTGGGGATGGCTTACATTTTGCTCTTATTACAATTCTTTCTCTTATACTATAATACAATTTATTAAAAATGTTAACATGCCTTGCAAAACGTTCTCAAACCAAGTTACTTGTACTCCAACGTTCCACTGTATATCTTTTGTTTTTGTTCAACAAGACATTTGGCAGCACTTGACAGCCCACACCCACAGTCTCCTACCACCGGCCCCTCTGATCCATGTGGCTCTCCCCCCCCCCGACACAGCAGGCCCATCCTGGTAGGACTCCCACCCGCAAACTGAAGGGCAGGACACAGGTTTTCACCTTTTGCAGCTTTCTCCACTAAGTTTTATGTCATTTTGGCAATGTCAGAGGACTTTGGATAGGAGCCTCATGCCAGAGTATGGTATTACAGGACATGGTTAAGTGGTTAAAGAGGACCTGTCACCCCCCCCATGGATGTGAATCTAAGTGCAGTACTGAATGCAGCATGTCTGCTGCATTCAGGCAAGTGGTCCCCCATGTCTCTGTGCGGCTGGTACTCCAAGATATAGGCTTAGAAAAACTTACAGTTAGAAGCCATGGAGGCTGGCCCTTGTGCTGCAGCCACGTCTTAGCACGGGGGCATTTCACACCCCCTGTGTCTCTGTGCCGCCTTTTTAAATGTGTTTGCCGCCTCCCTCCTGCCAGTCATTTCACCCATGTCCTCGCCTGTGCATCCTTGTGCTGTTGACGCAGGTGCAGAGCAAGGTATTGCTTATTGCCGCCTCGGCTGCCTGTCCCGCCTCATGCTGTGAAATGCCCCGTGATACGAGGTGGCTGCAGCACAAGGGCCAGCCTCCATGGTTTCTAACTGTAAGTTTTTCTGAGCCTATATCTCGGGGTACCAGTCGTACAGAGACATGGGGCACACCTTGCCTGAATGCAGCAGACATGCTGTATTCAGTGCTGCTCTTTGATTCACATCCATGGGGGGGTGACAGGACTCTTTAAGCTTGTAGGGAACTATTAATATAATCTTTTCTTTGTACATATAGGGCCCCATTTCTGACTTTTATTATAGGGCCCCATTAATTTGTTTTCCCCCATGTGCACAGCCTACTGTTTTTTCTAATCTCATGTTAGAATAAAAAATAGATTTCATTGAGTACATTGAGGATAGGGTACTATTGAAATACATTTTTCACTATATTGTTGCTTAAGTTCCTCTTTGATGTTTCTATCCCTATATGTTGAATCAAAATGTATCACTCCTAAGTGATTACATTTTTTAGCTTTATAATTGTGTTGATTTAACTATGGTTTATTGTTTTTGTTTCTAGTAAAATATTAAAATGTAAGAGTCCCCAGTGGTTGATACCTTTTAATGACTAACTGAAAAGATTTTAACAAGAAGTAGCAAGCTTTCGAGACAACAAGGACTATTTGTCAGGCAGTGTTTCTAATCTAGTGTGATGACTTTAGTTAGCCTTACTACCGTGTTTCCCCAAAAATAAGACAGCGTCTTATATTACTTTTTGGTCCGAAAGATGCGCCATGTCTTATTTTCAGGGGGTGTCTTACTTTATCCTCCCCTAGCAGCCCCCAATAAAGAAACTGCATCATCCCCAAATATGGTATCAGGGACACACACACACAGGGGCACCACACACACACAGGGCACACACACATCACAGGGGCACACAACAAACACAGGGGCAAACACACAACACAGGGCACCTACAACACAGGGGCATAAAACAACGGACACACACAGGCGCATACACACAAAAGAGACACTTCTCATCGGTCCCTGCTGCATTCCAGTGATGCTCTGAGCTTCCCGCTGCTGTCCTGGTGCCGACGCTGTCTCGGTGCTCACCGCTGCAAGGAGGATGCACCGCTCTCATTTCCTTGGTGCTGTAGCTGTACGGTGCCGATGACCCAACCAATCACAGGACAGGAGCCGCCCGAGCAGCCAATCACAGGCCAAAGCTGACGTCATGCAGCGACTGGCCTGTGGTTGGCCGCTGGTCAGTTCCTGGCCTGTGATTGGCAGGTAGAGTGGCGGGGGCTTGAAAAATAGAGCGGTGCCGGTCTACA
This sequence comes from Allobates femoralis, assembly GCA_033576535.1. NCBI lineage: Eukaryota > Metazoa > Chordata > Amphibia > Anura > Aromobatidae > Allobates > Allobates femoralis. Next base: position 692,457,944 of record JARQOC010000003.1, on the reverse strand, counting down.
TGCATCTACGGCACCGCTCACAGAGACGGGCCCTGGGACACGAGTGGGGGGGCGGGCTGGAGGAGTCACCGCTGTATGCCCCAATCTTCAGATCGGTGGCATACTGATTATAATAAAATAGAAACATGTCTTATTTTCAGGGGGTGCCTTATATATGCAGGCACATTAAACCCCCTGGCATGCCTTACTTTCGGGGGGCGCCCTATTTTCGGGGAAACAGGGTATCTATCTATATACCTGCATTTTGGCAGTAGTGATCAGTCATGTAACTTCAGGTCCAATATATAACAGTTCTATAAACAACATTCCTCACTACACTGATGCTATATATTTATGATTATTGTTTTATTCTACTTTTCCTGGATTTGCATTCTGCAAAACAGATAACTCCTGTAAATATTCAGCAAAGTTTAATAACATTTTTTTTTACAACCACAGAGCACTAACAAAAGTGATTTTATAAAAGGCTGTTCACAAAATTATGATAAAATGCTAAAGTACAACTTATAGTCATAAAACTGCAGAAAATCAAGAGCCAAAGTAGAGATATGAAATGTAAATGATACTCTTTATATGCACTATTAGACCTTTTTACATAATATTGTAGCATTTAAAGGGATTATTTCTTATAAAATTGTATAATGTAATGGTACTATGTTTCATAAGCCTATAAAGTATGATTATAGTAGTGAAATGGATTTGAATTGGTTTCATGGTAGGGGGGCGTAAAAAGTAATGGAGATTGGGTGTTTCCACTGGGTTGCAAGCTTTCTAAAAGAAGCAATAAAATCTGTATTAAATAGCAAAGCATGAATTATTATTTATATACATTTTGAAACTTATTTTTATCATTCCGAGTTTTCTTATGTTCACTCCATCTGTATGCAATGTTCTCATATACCTCAACTCTTCAAATCGTTAAAGCATAACCCTCGTTTAAATTTTTACTTAAGAGTAATGTAGAGCAAGTGATTATAATCAACTTTCGCATATACTTTATTAATGAAATCAAGAAGGAAACCATTAGAAAAAACTTCCAGAAGATGTCCTCATCAGGCTGTGTGTGAAGCTAATTCTCCCACCACCGTCTTCAGGGGTGGCTTAAACTGCATTCACAATAGAGATGATAAGACTGTCAAATTGCCTCATTTCGGCACCCTGCTGAGCTCAAACAGCTCTTGTGAGGTCTTATCTGAATCCTCTGTTTATGTTGTCTCTGCTCCTTGCTCTGTGCTAACACCAAACAAAGCAATGTTGATAGAGGTGCCTGTATGAGGTAATTTGACAATCTTATCATTTCTATTGTGAACACAGTTTAGGCCATGCCCCCTGAAGACGGATCTGACTAAAAATGAACTTCACAAACAGTCTGCTGAGGATATCTTGTGGAAGTTTTTTTTTAATGCTTTCCTTTCTGATTTCATCAATAAAGTATACAGTATGTGAAAGTTTATTGTAATCACTTGCTTTACATTACTATAAAATAAAAATTTAAATGACCGTTACGCTTTAATTGGAATAAACATACACAAAAATGTTACCATAATCTTTCATAATCATTAATTTTGTGATATTTTTTCTTATATGTGTGAAAGCCTATGAGAAGAAAATTCACCAGTAAATTAGAGTAAAGGCCCAGTTACACACACAGATAATTGTGCAGAGATTGTTTGCAGATCTTTGGTTGCAGTGAAATCATGGACATATTGTTCCATTTTGTGGCCGTGTATATATGTAACAATGTGTCCATGATTTCACTGCAACCAGAGATCTGCGAACAATCTCTGTACAATTCTGTGTGTGTAACTGGGCCTTTAGATGTAGTGACCTAAAGGTTTGAGTTCAATAAGCGGAAAATGTTAAAATATGCAAAAAATGTCCCTTTACGCTTTGTACCCCTCAATCTCCATCTTTCATTGGTTTTTAATTGATTTAATAGAATTGTGTCTTTTGTATTTTCAAATCAACATATTTATTTTGTGAAAATTTGTATATTGTATGTGTATATTGTATGTATCCTCTTGGTTAGGTTTCTTTTTAGGTTCTAAACCTTGGGGTTGGCCTGCTCTTAATTAAATGTACCATATACAGTTGTGGCCAAAGTATTGACACCCTGCAATTCTGTCAGATAATACTCAGTTTCTTCCTGAAAATGATTGCAATCACAATTTCTTTGGTATTATTATCTTCATTTAATTTGTCTTCAACGAAAAAACACAAAAATAATTATCCTAAAGCCAAATTGGATGTAATTCCACACCAAACATAAAAAAGGGGTTGGAAAAAAGTATTGGCACCCTTAGAAAAACCATGTGATGCTTCTCTAATTTGTGTAATTAACAGCACCTGTAACTTACCTGTGGCACCTAACAGGTGTTGGCAGTAACTAAATCACACTTGCAGCCAGTTGACATGAAATAAAGTTGACTCAACCTCTGTCCTGTGTCCTTGTGTGTTCCACATTGAGCATGGAGAAAAGAAAGAAGACCAAAGAACTGTCTGAGGACTTGAGAAACCGAATTGTGAGGAATCATGAGCAATCTCAAGGCTACAAGTCCATCTCCAAAGACCTGTATGTTCCTGTGTCTACCGTGCGCAGTGTCATCAAGAAGTTTAAAGCCCATGGCATTGTGGCTAACCTCCCTAGATGTGGACAAAAAAGAAAAATTGACGAGAGATTTCATTGCAAGATTGTGCGGATGGTGAATAAAGAACCTCGACTAACATCCAAACAAGTTCAAGCTGCCCTGCAGTCCGAGGTACTACAGTGTCAACCCGTACTATCCGTCGGCGTCTGAATGAAAAGGGACTGTATGGTAGGATACCCAGGAAGACCCCACTTCTTACCCGAGACATAAAAAAGCCAGGCTGGAGTTTGCCAACACTTACCTGAGAAAGCATAAAATGTTTTGAAAGAATGTTCTCTGGTCAGATGAGACAAAAGTAGAGCTTTTTTTGTCAAAGGCATCAACATAGTGTTTACAGGAGAAAACAAAAGGGACATTCAAAGAAAAGAACACGGTCCCTACAGTCAAACATGGCGGAGGTTTCCTGATGTTTTGGGGTTGCTTTGCTGCCTCTGGGACTGGACTGCTTGACCGTGTGCATGGCATTATGAAGTCTGAAGACTACCAACAAATTTTGCAGCATGATGTAGGGCCCAGTGTGAGAAAGCTGGGTCTCCCTCAGAGGTCATGGGTCTTCCAGCAGGACAATGACCTAAAACACACTTCAAAAAGTGCTAGAAAATGGTTTGAGAGAAAGCACTGGAGACTTCAAAGGTGGCCAGCAATGAGTCCAGACTAGGGATGAGCGAGTATGCTCTGCGCTACTCGTTACTCGCATGAGTATCCCGGTACTCGGGATGCTCGGCGAGCACCGAGTACTGGCGAGATGCTCGGACTGCTCGCTAATAATTAGCAATATGACACTAATACACAGCTCCCTTCAGTGCACACAGTGAGCTGGCACCACACAGGGAGCAGATTAATTGTTAGGATCCCTCTGGGGGCCACAGCAAGGTGTTATATGTTGCAGCGATTTGAAAAAGCCCCCCCTCCCGCCCTTTCACAGACATACTCGTTTTATAACCGGAAGTCTGTGGGCGGAGCCAGTCACTCATTGACTTACATTGGGCTCGGTGCTCTGGCCAAGTACACGAGTATCTTGAGATGCTCGGCCAGAGTACCGAGCACCCGAGCATTTTAGTGCTCGCTCATCACTAATCCAGACCTGAATCCCATAGAACACCTGTGGAGAGATCTAAAAATGGCAGTTTGAAGATTCAAATATCAGGGACCTGGAGCAGTTTGCCGAAGAAGAATGGTCTAAAATTCCAGCAAAGTATTGTAAGAAACTCATTGATGGTTACCGGAAGTGGTTGATAGCAGTTATTTTGGCTAAAGGTTGTGCAACTAAGTATTAGGCTGAGGGTGCCAATACTTTTTTCTGACCCATTTTTGGAGTTTTGTGTGAAATGATCAATGTTTTGCTTTTTGCTTCATTCTCTTTTGTGTTTTTTCATTGAAGACAAATTAAATGAAGATAATAATTCCAAAGAATTTGTGATTGCAATCTTTTTCAGGAAGAAACTGTGTATTATCTGACAGAATTGCAGGGGTGTCAATACTTTTGGCCACAACTGTAATAAAGTAATTGTCGTCTTGGTTGAGCTAAAATCTAATTTCCATGGAATATGCCTAATTTTATCACAATGGACACTTTTACTGTTGACAAAGATCAGGTCTGTTGGATTTTGTTATGCCAGTCCCATACAGACATTGTGCTGATCTATCAATCAGCAATCTCAATGTCACTGGAAGTCATTGAACTTTTCTACTCAGGTCTGAAGAAAAAGCTATAAAATAATTTCTGCTAACATTTGTTAAAGTACTGATATTAAATTCTGCAGTAGAACAGGTAGACTAGTTCTGTAGTCCACTGGTCACTTTAAAGGGGAACGCCAGTGAGGGAAAACTTTTTAGTACAGTTCCTGCCCTGCTATATGATGAAACAGAGATGTACACAGCAGTTTTATATCCATAGATCTCTTATAATTCAAAAAAATTATAACTGCTGCTCTGCTCTAGCCCTCACCTTAGGGAACCCAGAATTTCCAGCCTGACAGCCTCATGCTGTTGCTGAGAAGAAGAAGTGTGTCAGGGGCGTGGATGCTGGGAGCTGCAGGATCATCCTACATTCCAGCCCCAGCACATTTCTGTATAGGGAGGGGCATGGCAGGGGGCATGGCCGTCAGCCCCATGCTCACACATACAATTCAGCCCCTGATATACCATCCTATGTGACAGGGGAGTCCAGACTTCAAATACCAATCATATCACCAAGCAGATACAACTACATGCTGTGATCCTCTGCTGTATGATGATGCATAATATGTGCTGTTATTGTGAGGATTCAAGCAGAGGCAAATCATTACATTGATCTATTCAGCTCTGCATAGTCTCTCCTCCCCCATAGGAACATGGTACTTCCTATCTTTCAATGGATCATCATCATCACTCCTAACTGGAATTTAGGCTGATCCTGTAGCTCCCAGCATCAACGCCCCTGACACACCTTCTCTTCTCTGCTCCTAGATGAAGTTGACATACAGAAATCTAGGGTTCCCTGAGGTGGGGGCCAGAGCAGAGAAGCAGGTACGATTTTATTAAATTATAAGCAGGGCAGGAACTGTACTAAAAAGTTTTCTCTCACTGGAGTTCCCCTTCAAGCCCCTGCACTACAGAAAGACAAAAGCATGCACAAGATTTCAGATTTCAAGTGCATGTTGGGGAGATGGCATGGTATCACGCCACCTGTGCTGTAAGGCTGACTATCCCCGCCGGCTCACCAGAATTAATTGAAAGATGTATATTTAGTGCTTCTTTTTTTATTACTCTGGGTCCTCATATTTTTAAAAATCTAATTCTGAGTGATTAAGACTTTCATATGATCATAATAATGTGTGGGGGGCATTATACTTTGTGTTATGCTGTAGGGCTATTATACTGTGTGGTGAGGACTACTGTGGAGCATAATGACCTTCCCCAGAGCCTTGGGGTACCCGGTCCCGGTCGTCGATTCACTGGGGAATATCACTGGGGCCTGTGCCCAGTCCCATGACCCTGGTGGTCGCTGAAAAGGGAAACAGTCAATGAAAATAATAATAATAGTGTTTCGTGATGCCACCTACAATTCTGGTAATGATACCGGCGCTGCGAGTCAGATGGTGGAACAGCTGGATGGTTATGCATCCCCGTAAATGGAGCAGGATTCCCAGGGCAGTAGTGGATGTTGGGAGTTGTGGGACAGTCTTTTATTTACACAGTGACGCAGCTACACAAGGCCATGTCACTTGCTCTCCTCATACTGCGGTTGGCGGCTCCTCAGGCGCAGGCAAATAAAGCACAACACACAGTCTCTAACTCTGGAGGGGTTACTGGCAGTTCTTCAAAAACACAGACTTTTCGGGTCTGCTTGGCCTGGGTAGTTGCTGGAAATTAGGATTTTGCACTTGGGACCCTCAGTGGAATGCATGCTGTTCCTGTCCGGTCCCTTCCTGCGCTCTCTCCTGTCTCCTTCAGTGCTCAAACACACCGAGCCTGAAGCCAGCTCCCAAGGATCCTCTCTCTCTGAGCGACTCCTCTATGAGTCTTCGGGACCCTATACGATGCCTTTTTTTGGGTGCTCCAGGTGTCGGCCACGATTTCCTAAAGAAGATCCGGCCTTCGTTCTGCGGCTAAGGGATAGACACCCTTACCACTCTTGGAGCCTGTCCTCCATTCCAGGATGGAACCCCTCTGGTCGGTAATACTACCTGGTCCCGATTAGGGCGCACTGCAACACCTGCTGCCCCTAGGGTTCTTTTTTGTCCTGACGGCTACCTCCGCTGTCTTCTACTCCTCGCTCCCCAACAGAGCTCTCCCACTCACTAACTCACTAATGCTCCTCCCACCCACACACTTTTCTACACTGTCACGCCTCCCATGGGACCGGGTCCTCCCTACAGCAGGTCCACCCACAGTCCCCTACCTAGGGTGTGTGTGGATGTGTGTCATGAGGGTTCTTTATACAGTTTCCCAATTCTTCAGCTGCAGGAATGCTACACATTTTTGTTATGGTGCAGTTACCCTCCGTGGCGTCCCGACCAGTGGGGCGCCACAATAATACTTTGAGGGGAACAATGGGGGAAAACCATAATGTGTGCATGCATTATTATGTGGGGAAGAGGAGTAATGTTATCATTCAACATAGCAGTCCAGTAAAAAGGACAAACATAACAGCAGTGGCTCAGCATTATGGTGACAGTAGGGTGTGCTATTAGTACGTTTTATTCTGATCCGCTATTTGAAGTGGAATTCAGTGAAACGCATTGACAATGACTTTCCCAGCAAAGTCAAAGCATTTCACTATTTGGCATTCACAGGCTGCGCTTTTTACGGACCCGCTTTTCAGCCCAAAAGCGGGTCCGCAAAAAGAAGTCACATGTTCATTTTGTGGCATTATTTGCCTGCACTTTTTACCCACCTGCCGTGCTTCCCCGTTGATCTCCCCTCATACTGAGGCCGCAATACTTGTGAAGGATCTTGGACAGCACCATGTGACCGAGCAATGTCACTCCGTCACATGACCAGGCCGTAGGGTCGTAGAGGCAGCAACGCTGCGGCCTCCGGGGATGAGAGGATATCGTACGCAGTCACTGACGGAGTGGGGAGAGGTGAGTAAGCGCAGGCAAAAAGCGCAGCAGCGTTCACGCACAGAACATTGCGCTTTGTGAGGATGCCTTCTTGTTGCAGTTTTGCACCAAAAATGGATCCTAACAAAACGCAGCACAAACGCTATGTGTGAATGTAGCCTTAAAGTAAGTTGGAAATAGATGGGGGATGGTTCTGGAAAAGTGAGAAGTCAAATGTATCCTTGTTGTAAATGCTTCAGAAACGTCATGGCTGCAAGAGGTTGTCATGGTGCAAAGAGTCAAATAGGAAAGGTAGGAAAAGTGAATGGCTCAATCAGAAAGAATGTTATTATTATTATTTATTTATATAGTGCCATTAGATTCCATGGCACTTTACATATGAAGAGGGGAGGACATGGACAAATACAGTAAAAGTCACCTGTAAATCACTTTTCATATCTATGCTGTACTGTATGTCATGTCTGCATGTGTCCAGAGACTGTCCAAGCGCCCTGGACACATGCTGAGGTCATAAATGGCCAAATTTGTGTTTTATGCATACAAATCTGCAAAGCCGGTAATTGTCGGCTTTATAGTTTCATTTCTAAACTCCTGCGGCTCCTGTCAGTAAACAGCGGTAATATACACTGTCCAGGGTCCTGAACAGCTAAGTAATCAGCACAGTAGTTTGCCTGTGCTGATTGCTTCAGCACTTAGGACCCTGGACAGCGTACATTACCGCTGTTCACTGACAGGAGCCGCAGGAGTTTAGAAATTAAACTATAAAGCCGACAATTACCGGCTTTGCAGATTTATAGACATAAAAGACAAATTTTGCCATTTATGACCTCAGCATATGTCCAGGGCGCTTTAACAGTCTCAAGACACATGCTGACATGACTGTTAAAGCACATTATAATAATCATCTTGCCCCACGGCTGTCACAGCGGGGCAGGATGATTATTACTGTATGCACATGGTGGGAAATTCAAAATTTAATTCCCCGACAAATGCTGCCCGCGTCCTTTAGGACTGTGGACAGTATCACAAACACACACACCACACACACATTCACACCTCACACTCACAGCACACTCACATCAATGCATGCAGGCACACTCACCACATGCACCACACTCGCACCACACACATCCACAACACGCATTACACTAGCATCACTGTCGTGCATCAAACACGCTCCGTGTTTGATGCACAACAGTGTGCCTTCAGCCTTAAAAACAGATATGATTTGGTTGTGTAAATCACTTCAATGGGCTCATACATTTTTCCAGAAATCATTGGATGTGAACATAGATCTCCATGCAATTCACATATTAATGTCAAACCTCTATCATGCAAAAAGCAAGCCATTTAGCCCTACAATCCAGAAGCAATGTCATCTTCACTGGGTCAAAGCTCATTTAAGATTAACTGAGACAAAATGTTATGAAACTCACAGACACTGCATCATGTGGACTTAAAAGGAATCTGTCAGCAGGTTTGTGCTACCTCATCAGAGAGCAGCATGATGTAGGAAGAGACCCTGAAGTCAATTATGTATCACAATCAGAGCTTTAAAGGCCCCGTTACACATAGCGATATCGCTAATGACATCGACCCGCAACGTCACAGGTTTTGTGACGTAGCAGCAACCTCGCCAGCGATATCGCTGTGTGTGACACGCACCAGCGAGCGGCCCCCTGCTGTGAGATCGCTGATCGTTAATGAATGACCTGGACCATTTTTTGATCAGCTATCTCCTGCTGGGCATGCTGGATCGCTGTGTGTGACAGAGACAACGACCAGCGATCTCCATTCTGCGGCCAAGAACCTGACAGATCCCAACGACCATCGGGTTGTCGGCGCATTGCTGGGTCATCGCTGGTAAGTCTGCCTGTTTGGCATCTCACCAGTGACCACGTAGCGACTCACCAGCGATCCCGGCCAGATCGGGTCATTGTCGGGATTGCTGGTGTATCGCTACGTGTAACGAGGACTTTAGATTTAGCAATGCAGGTAGAGCAGACAAACCCCCCCACCTGCCCACACTATGCTTTATGTGTACAATGAGCTGCTAATCACAAGAGGAGGCATGTCAGACTACCAGGCACAAGGCAGTGTAGTTCAAGCAGTGATAATCTTCTGGTACTAAAGCAAAAATTGCGGATAAACAACAACATAAACCTTGATAAGGCTATGTTCAAATGTTCAGTTACAAATGTTCAATTGTTGGTCAGTTTTTACCTTAGTATTTGTAGCCAAAATCAGGAGTGGATGAAAACTACAGAAGTGGTGATGTTTTTCTATTACACTTTTTCTCTGATTGTTCCACTTCAGGTCTTGGCTTGTAAATAATGATATAAAATAATGACCAAATACTCAATGTGTGAACGTGGCCTAATAGAAAGACATCACCACTTCTGTATTTTTCATCCAATCCTGGTTTGGCATACAAAAACTGACTACAAAAAATGAACATGCAAACATAGCCTAACACTAGAGTCACACTAGCGCTATTGCCTGCATTCAGGGGATTCCGTTAAAAAGATAGAATTTGGCAGCATTAACGCAGTGTTACTGTACAGGTAACACTGCATTAATGCTGCCAATACATTCCTATGGGTGATGGACCCCAAGCGCAGGTCAAACACTGTCATCTAAGTGCCGGAGTTTGAAACCTTGCACTATTTCCAAGCGCATCACATGAAGCGGAAGTACGCTTCACGTGATGCGCTTTGAAATAGCGCGAGGTTTCAAACTGCGCCACTTACATGCCGGCGTTTGACTTACGCTCTGGGGTCCGTCACCCATAGGAATGTATTGGCAGCTTAACTGCTATAGTATGCTGTTTTCATCTTACATAGCAAAAACCTGTAGACAAATTCCCTTTAAGAGGTGACTGACCATGTACCTTGTTATCAGCACATAGTTTAAAATTTGGCTGGTATGTCTCCTGCATTAGTGCTATGGTATCAGCAGTTTACAAATCTTGAAAGGTATGAGCAATACTGAGCATTATATAGAGGTTTTATAACACTATTTTCTCTCATCCATAAAACATCTACTTTCACAAAAACCTTGAATGTATCAGCAAGATAGTACTTAACTACATAAAGCATCCATCAAAACAGCATGAATTAACAGAAGACAAGGTTTTGTGAAAAAAAAACAAAAAACAAACATGAGATGGTACACAATGGGAGACATGGCCCTGTCCCAATTTGATTGAGATGTGCTGCTGCCATTAAATTCTAAATGAGTAAATTTTTAATGGAAAATGTCTAACCTTCAACTTCTACAACCCCTGGCAAAAATTATGGAATCACCTGGCTCGGAGGATGTCCATTCAGTATTAATTTTTTAAAAAAAGCAGATCATAGACATAACTAAAGTAATTTCAAATGGCAGCTCTCTGCCTTGAAGAAACACTAAAGGTACTGTTACACGATACAATATCGTGAACAATATCGCTGAAACATGACGGTTTAGAGTTGTTGAAATGACATCGTTAGTACGTCGCTGCGTGTGACACCGAGATACAAGTACAATAAATTGCTGGAACGCTGATCGCAGATTTGAGAACATGTTCTCAAATCAGACAAGCGTCGTTCAGCCAACCTGCTATATCGTTGTGTGTGACACCGCGATAACGATGTCGTTAACAACTTTCGCTATTCACAACAGTGAACAAGCATCGTTTGCTGGGTTGTGCGAACGATAGCTGCTCGCCACATCGTTGGTGTGTCATACACGATATCTAGTTGTGTGACATTTAACCAACGATCTCAAAAAGATGTCCTAACAACCACGCTCCCGTGAGATCATTGGTGAGATCGTTACGACATTGTAGCGTGTAACGATAGCTTTAAAGAAATCTTGAAAAAAAAATGTGCTAGACAGTAATGGTTACTTTTGTAGACCAAGCAGGGGAAAAATTATGGAATGTTCTGTTGTGAATAAAATATGTATATAAGAAATTTCAAATCATTGCATTCTTGTTTTCTTTGTATTTTACACAGCATCCTAACTTTTTATTAAATTGGGGTTGTATATTAGCAGATTATCCAACATACACAAAAAATAACACTTTTAAGGCTTGCACTCTTTTAGAAATAAAAACAGGAGGCATAGCACCTTCCAGTATAGGCAGATCTAAGTGAAGGATCAAAAGAAGGAGCAGAGACGTTTCCAACATTGAGACAAATGTCAGCAGCATGTGAGATAATTATGATGATAATTGTATAGTGAACAAAGCAAAGGAGTCATAACAGAATGAGGAGTTGATGTAGTTAATAAAGAAAGGTGGTGGCTAGGGATGCGCAAGTAGTCAAATATTCGGACTCGCTATACTCGTACCGAGTAGATCATAATACTCAGGTATTCAGTACGAGTAGCGAGTCCAATGTTAGTCAATGGGAAATGTGAGTAATTGTCTGCTGGACTCAAAAAAGTGGTCTGGGGTCTGAGGAAAAGGCTGAAATGGGCGCATGATTGTTTAAAAGCCGGCGGCTTTTAAACAATGACTCAGCTGATGCATGCCCCCCCGCCCGGTGCTTCCCTCCCCGCTACCGGGTGCCTCGCTCCCTCTGTCCCTAACTCTGTGCCCGCTCCTCTGCTGGAAGCGAGCTGCTGGCTTTTTTCAAAAAGACCTCCGGCTATTCCAAGCGACCAGCTGATGCTCATCGCTTGAACTAGCAGCAAAATGTCCTTTGAAATAGCTTTTTATCGCTATTTGCGATAACCGGCTTTTTCAAAAAAGCCCGCCGGCTATTTCAAACGAACAGCTGATGCATCAGCTGTTCGTTTCAAATAGCCGGCGGGATGCCGACTCTGATGTCACCACCAACAGTGCCAGAAGTGAGAGGGATAGATAGGGAGCAGCTAGGAAGGTGCAGGGACAGGTAGTGATAGTGTAGGGGCTTAGATCCAGGCGACAGGTTCCCTTTAACTGTTTTCAGGTGACTGGCGGGAGAGAGGGCCCAGAGGAGAGGTCATATCCTCTGGGCCCCACCCCCTCATCTATTCTAGGGCCCCCTTCTCTGCCAATCTCCTCTGAGCCCCGCTCACTCACCTCTTCTATGGCCGCCTTTCCTGCCAATCTCCTCTGGGCCCCATCCCCTCACCTCTTGAGCGGGCCTCCTCCCTTGTTGGTTACCCATCACTGCTGCCTGTTGTGCCGGTAGTCCTGGAGATCTCCCTTCTCTGCCACTCTGCTGTGTTTGTGGAATAGTTGGCATGGCCTTCTCTGTATGCAGGTGCTTCACCTTTTAGATGTGGGTACCAGCGGATAAGAAGTTGTCCAGCAGTGACTCACCTCCTTCACTTCCTGTACTTGGTATGGGAAGCAGATGCTATGTGGCCATCTGGAGCCAGCACCATGCCCCTGAAACTTTGCCATCAGGAGAGGTTTTTCTGGTAACCTCTCTACTATGCCCCCATACCTTGTGAAAAGCATATGGGTCTTCATTAGTGCCAACCCTGAAGGTAAGGCATACTTTTTCACATGGCACTTTAGCTGCTGCAGAACTTATTTCTGTTACATGTAGTAGGGATGAGCGAGTAGTGAAATATTCAGACTCGCTATTCTTGTAACGAGTAGGCCCTAATACTCAGGTACTCGTTACGAGTAGTAACTCCTATGTAAGTCAATGGGAAATGCGAATACTTTCACAGTGTATCTATATACACTGCGAAAGTGAAATAAAAGTTAATAAAAGGTGTTAAAAATAAAAAAATAACATACTCACCTATCCGATGGCTGTCCCGGGATCCGAAAAGAACAACACATCTGCTGGCCTGCCAGGACCTTACATCTGATGGCCAATCAGATGGCCGGTAGTGATCAGGTGGTGTGTGATGTCACAACACCACCTGATCGCTACAGGCCATCTGATTGGCCATCAGACATAAGGTCCTGGCAGGCCAGCGGATGTGTTATTTTTGGGTCCCGGACAGCCGTTGGATAGGTGAGTATGTTATTTTTTTATTTTTAACACCTTTTATTAACTTTTATTTCACTTTTGCAGTGTATATAGATACATTGTGAAAGTGAATGTCACTACTCCTAATGAGTAAACTCAAGGAAACTCACGGAGTAGCCCAAATACTGTACTATTTGGCGAGTACCCAATAGTTACGATTATAGTCGCTCATCCCTGACAAGTAGTAATAGCACTAGTAGTAGTTGGGAGTGACCATGCTGTATTTTATCTCAGCGGTAGATGGAAGCTGTGGGGGGAGGATGTGTTTTCATTTATGCCATGTTTATTGCTGGAACTTTTATGAGTTGAGGGCTGATATTATGTTATACTAGTAAAAAGGCCCGATGCAATTGCATCGGGAGCGCGGTGAAATGAATTGTGTGTATAGAGGCGGCTTTGTGGGTCGCAGAGCATAGAGGCGGCTGTGTGGGTCGCAGAGCATAGAGGCGGCTGTGTGGGTGGCAGAACATAGAGGCGGCTGTGTGGGTGGCAGAGCATCGAGGAGGCTGTGTGGGTCGCAGAGCATAGAGGCGGCTGTGTGGGTCGCAGAGCATAGAGGCGGCTGTGTGGGTGGCAGAGCATAGAGGCGGCTGTGTGGGTGGCAGAGCATAGAGGCGGCTGTGTGTGGTGGCAGAGCATAGAGGCGGCTGTGTGGGTGGCAGAGCATAGAGGCGGCTGTGTGGGTGGCAGAGCATAGAGGCGGGTGTGTGGGTGGCAGAGCATAGAGGCGGCTGTGTGGGTGGCAGAGCATAGAGGCGGCTGTGTGGGTGGCAGAGCATAGAGGCGGCTGTGTGGGTGGCAGAGCATAGAGGCGAGTATACAGGCAGCTGTGTGGGTAGCAGAGTATACAGGTGGCTCTGTGGATAGCAGAGTATGATGTGGCGGGAGGCTGGAGGGGTGAGGAGAGCAGAGGCTGGAGGGGTGAGGAGAGCAGAGGCTGGAGGGGTGAGGAGAGGTTCAGCTGGAGGAGGGTGAGGAGAGGTGCGGCTGGAGGAGGGGTGAGGAGAGATCAGGCTGGAGAGGGATGAGGAGAGGTGATTCTGGAGGAGGGGTGAGGAGAGGTCAGGCTGGAGGAGGGGTGAGGAGAGGTCAGGCTGGAGGAGGGGTGAGGAGAGGTGAGGCTGGAGGAGGGGTGAGGAGAGGTGAGGCTGAGGAGGGGTGAAGAGAGGTGAGGCTGGAGGAGGGGTGAAGAGAGGTGCGGCTGGAGGAGGGGTGAGGAGAGTGCGGCTGGAGGAGGGTGAGGAGAGTGCAGCTGGAGAGGGGTGAGGAGAGTTGCGGCTGGAGGAGGGGTGAGGAGAGTTCAGGCTGGAGGAGGGGTGAGGAGAGTTCAGGCTGTAGGAGGGGTGAGGAGAGGTCAGGCTGGAGGAGGGGTGAGGAGAGGTCAGGCTGGAGGAGGGGTGAGGAAAGGTGTGGCTGGAGAGGGTGAGGAGAGGTGCGGCTGGAGGAGGGGTGAGGAGAGGTGCGGCTGGAGGAGGGGTGAGGAGAGATCAGGCTGGAGGAGGATGAGGAGAGGTGATTCTGGAGGAGGGGTGAGGAGAGGTTCAGGCTGGAGGAGGGGTGAGGAGAGGTCAGGCTGGAGGAGGGGTGAGGAGAGGTCAGGCTGGAGGAGGGTGAGGAGAGGTGAGGCTGAGGAGGGGTGAAGAGAGGTGAGGCTGGAGGAGGGGTGAAGAGAGGTGCGGCTGGAGGAGGGGTGAGGAGAGGTGCGGCTGGAGGAGGGGTGAGGAGAGGTGCAGCTGAGGAGGGGTGAGGAGAGTTGCGGCTGGAGGAGGGGTGAGGAGAGTTCAGGCTGGAGGAGGGGTGAGGAGAGTTCAGGCTGTAGGAGGGGTGAGGAGAGGTCAGGCTGGAGGAGGGGTGAGGAGAGTCAGGCTGGAGGAGGGGTGAGGAGAGGTGTGGCTGGAGGGGGTGGAGGAGAGGTGGTCGGCTGGGAGGAGGAGTGAGGGGTGAGGAGAGGTCAGGCTGGAGGAGGGGTGAGGAGAGTCAGGCTGGAGGAGGGGGGTGTAGGATGAGGTCAGGCTGGAGGAGGGGTGAGGAGAAGAGGTCAGGCTGGAGGAGGGGGGTGAGGAGAGGTGAGGCTGAGGAGGGGTGAAGAGAGGTGAGAGCTGGAGGAGGTGGGAAGAGAGGTGCGGCTGGAGGAGGGGTGAGGAGAGGTGCGGCTGGAGGAGGGGTGAGGAGAGGTGCGGCTGAGAGGAGGGTGAGGAGGAGTTCAGGCTGGAGGAGGGGTGAGGAGAGTTCAGGCTGGAGGAGGGGTGAGGAGAGTTCAGGCTGGAGGAGGGGTGAGGAGAGGTCAGGCTGGAGGAGGGGTGAGGAGAGGTCAGGCTGGAGGAGGGGTGAGGAGAGGTCAGGCTGGAGGAGGGGTGAGGAGAGGTGTGGCTGGAGGAGGGGTGAGGAGAGGTGCGGCTGGAGGAGGGGTGAGGAGAGGTACAGGCTGGAGGAGGGGGTGAGGAGAGGTCATGCTGGAGGGGGGTGAGGAGAGGTGCGGCTGGAGGAGGGGTGAGGAGAGGTCAGGCTGGAGGAGGGGTGAGGAGGAGGTCAGGCTGGAGGAGGGATGAGGAGAGGTCAGGCTGGAGGAGGGGTGAGGAGAGGTCAGGCTGGAGGAGGGGTGAGGTCAGGCTGGAGGAGGGGTGAGGAGAGGGTGAGGCTGAGGAGGGGTGAAGAGAGGTGAGGCTGGAGGGAGGAGTGAAGAGAGGTGCGGCTGGAGGAGGGGTGAGGAGAGGTGCGGCTGGAGGAGGGGTGAGGAGAGGTGCGGCTGGAGGATAGGGGTGAGGAGAGGTGCGGCTGGAGGAGGGGTTGAGGAGAGGTCAGGCTGGAGGAGGGGTGAGGAGAGGTCAGGCTGGAGGAGGGGTGAGGAGAGGTGTGGCTGGAGGAGGGGTGAGGAGAGGTGCGGCTGGAGGAGGGGTGAGGAGAGGTCAGGCTGGAGGAGGGATGAGGAGAGGTCAGGCAGGAGGAGGGGTGAGGAGAGGTCAGGCTGGAGGAGGGGTGAGGTCAGGCTGGAGGAGGGGTGAGGAGAGGTGCGGCTGGAGGAGGGGTGAGGAGAGGTCAGGCTGGAGGAGGGGTGAGGTGCGGCTGGAGGAGGGGTGAGGAGAGGTGCAGCTGGAGGAGGGGTGAGGAGAGGTCAGGCTGGAGGAGGGGTGAGGAGAGATGAGGCTAAAGGAGGAGTGAGGAAAGGTTAGGCTGGATTGAGGGGTGAGGAGAGGTCAGGCTGGATGGAGGGGTGAGGAGAGGTCAGGCTGGATGGAGGGGTGAGGAGAGGTCAGGCTGGATGGAGGGGTGAGGAGAGGTCAGGCTGGATGGAGGGGTGAGGAGAGGTCAGGCTGGATGGAGGGGGGAGGAGAGGTCAGGCTGGATGGAGGGAGAAGGAGAGGTCAGGCTGGATGGAGGGGTGAGGAGAGGTCAGGCTTGAGGAGGGGTGAGGAGAGGTCACGCAGGAGGAGGGGTGAGGAGAGGTCAGGCTGGAGGAGGGGTGAGGAGAGGTCAGGCAGGAGGAGGGGTGAGGAGGTCAGGCTGGAGGAGGGGTGAGGTCAGGCTGGATGGAGGGGTGAGGAGAGGTCAGGCTGGAGGAGGGGTGAGGAGAGATGCTGCTATACTTAATGATTCTGGTGGGTGTGTGGATAGAAGGTGGGCCACCTTGGCATTTGTAGTGTTCTCCACTGCAGCCCCTTGTGTATAGCAGATGAGGGCGTTGTATGAGTGCACCAGTGCCCCGTCCACACACTGCTCCCTCACCTCGAGCCCTCTGTGCCAGCACCAAGGCAGTGGGCGGCTCTCCCGGAGGGTGATCTCCGGCGGCTCCCGGCGGCTCCTGGCGACACTGCCGCGCGGGTGGCTGTCAAAGGCTCGTGGCATTGAGGCTGGGGCGCAGGGCAGCATGACAGAGGTGAGGCTGCAGAGAAGTGGTTGCCGCCGTCTTCCTCCGTGTTCCGCTAGGCTCCCGGTGGCTCTGCAGGCTCCCGGTGCCTGCAGTGGTTTTCTATCTACTGCAGTCAAGGACCTGTGGTGATGTCAGAGTCACGTGACCCGCGATTTGCCTGGAGTAAGCTGGTGTCACGTGACTCTGACATCACCACAGGTCCTTGACTGCAGTAGAAGAGCTCTGCAGGCACCGGGAGCCTGCAGAGCCACCGGGAGCCTAGCGGAACACGGCGGAAGACGGCGGGAGACTCCGGGGGCTCGGGGAGAGGTGAGGATTTTTTTTTTTTTTAACTGTAGAGCGGCTGCGGCTCGTGATGACGCTGCGCGTCATCACTCGCAGTGCCGCTAAGGAGTCTGGGATTGGGCTACAGTGCCCGAAATCCCAACTCCCGATTATATAAGTAGATTGTTATGTAATAATGATTTCTATGAGTGTTAGGGCCGCTTTACACACACCAACTTCTGTGACCAACTTCTGAACAAATCTCTGGTTGCAGTGAAATCATGGACACATTGCTCCATTTTGTACACAGCCACAAAATGGAACAATGTGTCCATGATTTCACTGCAACCAGAGATCAGTTCAGAAGTTGGACACAGAAGTTGGTGTGTGTAAAGTGGCCCTTACTGTGTCTGATCTGTAGGGTAACTGCTATTGTAATGTAAAGTGTATGGGCCTTTTCACATCTGCATTTCTATTTCGTTTGGGTTGCAATCTGTTTTTGACAGCATGAGTGGCAAAAACGCATTGCAAGCGCATACAAAAATGCTCCCATTGTTTTCAATGGAAAACGCAATGAAAAGGCATGTAAAAACGCATGTCATTTTCAGAAAATGCAAAACGCATTTTTGCAAATACAGCCCAAAACGTGTCCTGCAATATTTGCAAAAACGCATGCATTCTGCGTTTTCTGAAAATGACATGCATTTTTACATGCGTTTTCATTGCGTTTTCCATTAAAATCAATGGGTGCGTTAACATATGTGTTTCATTGCATTTCTATGCGTTTATGCAATGTAAAAATGCATAGAAACACAAATGCAACCCCCCTTAGATGTGAACTTAGGCTAGGGTCTCATTTGGGATGTTTGGATCCATTGGAAGGATGCATTAAAAGATCTTGTTTTTCCCCTTACCATTTTTATGGCAATTTTTTTTCATTTTTAGCTCATGCGTTAACGCATGCTTTAACACATTGTACATATATGTACCATGTGTTAACGCATGCGTTCCCCATAGACTCCCATGTTAAAAAACGTGTTTTTGCAAAAGCACCAAAAAAACACTGCAGGTCGCATTTTTTGGTGCTTTTGCAAAAATGTCTAGCGTCAAAACGCATTGCACTTTTGTAATGCGTTTTTTGGATTGGAGTTTATGGGTGCGTTAACGAATGCATTTTTCTACATTTGCACATAAAAAAACCCTGGTTTTTAGGCTAGGGTCACATTAATGGTAAAGGTGGCTTGCGTTAAAAACATAGGTTTCGCAGCATAAACGCAGTGCTATTACCATGGTAGTGCCACGTTAACACCGCCAATGTTAACCTATGGAGATGCAGCCCCTAGCGCGGCTCAACCGCCACCATCTGAGTGAAATCTTGCATTATTTCCTAACCCGAGAAAAGATGCTTTCAGCAACGTCTTTTCTTGCGTTAGGATAAGAACACAAGATTTCAATCAGATGGCTGCGTTGGAGCCGCACTACGGGCCACATCTCCATAGGGTAAGATTCGCAGCGTTAAAGCGGCGCTAACATGGCGTTAGCACCGCATTTATGCTGCCAAATCCTATGTTTTTAATGCAAGCCCTAGTTAACGTTAATGTGACCCTAGTCTTAACGCAGTGCTACCACCATGGTAGCGCCGCGTTAACGCTGCCAATGCTTACCTATAGAGATGTGGCCCATAGCGCGGCTCAAACGCCGACATCTGAGTAAAATCTCGTGCTTTTTCCTAATGCAAGAAAAGACGTTGTTGAAAGCGTCTTTTCTCGTGTTAGGAAAAAGCGCAAGACTTCAATCAGATGCCGGCGTTTGAGCTGCGCTAGGGGCCGTGTCTGCATAGATAAGCATTGGCAGCGTTAACGCAGAGCTACCATTTTGGTAGCACTGCGTTAAGGCTTCCAAAACCTATGTCTTTAATGCAAACCCCCTTTAACGTTAATCTGACCCTAGCCTTATTGCTACCAATAGCGTTCTTTGGATGACGAACTCCATAGTGCATGCAAACGCCGGCAAAAAGGTGCCAGGGTTTGAAATCTTGCATTATTTTGTAGTGGACAGGAAAACACAACAAGAAGTGTTTTCCTGTGCGCTACGAAATAATGCAAGATTTCAAACTCTGGCCCTTTTGTGCTGGCGTTTGCATGCTCTGTGTAGTCCATCACCTATAGGACTCTATTGGCAGCGTTAATGCTAGGGCCACACTAGCAATGTGTCTTCTGTCCTGGGGCGTCCGCCAAAGAGCAGGATTCTGGCAACATTACCACAGTGTTACCATAGTGTAACGCTGCCTTAACGCTGCCAATAGAGTCCTATGGGTGACGGACTCCTCAGCGCATGCAAATGCCAGCACATAAGTCCCAGAGTTTAAAATCTCACTTTTGTAGCGCATAGGAAAACATGACAAGCGGCATTTTCCTGTGTGCTATGAAATAGTGCACAATTGACTTCCGGTTCCGGCGCCTCCATGGACAGTCGCAGGTGAAAAAGCTCCGGAGCCCACCACAGACACTACAGTTAATCCCCGAGCCTCGGTGTTCCCCTGCCCCCCCGCAATGAGCAGAGGCAAAAGCGGCGTGATGGCAACCATGGATTGGTATGTGACCAGAGGTGGAGAGGGAGATTTGAGCAGTGCAGACCGCGAGGCAGCGGAAGGGAATGGCGCGAAAAGAGTAATGGCAGGCGAGACAAGACAGGAGAAGCCCCTCAATGGGAAACAGAGAGAGCGGGAAGACATGGAGCAGACCAGCGGGGGAGGCCATGGGAGGGCAGAAAGCCAGAGGCACATAGAGGATTCGCGGCAGCACAGTGCAGCTGAAGGAGAGAGGGGTGATGGGGAACTATGCACACAGGAGACCTCACAGCAGAAATTAGACTATAAATCTCTGGCTAAGGAGATAGCCCAGTACCTGATAGAAGATTTCAAGCATGCGGTCTCAGACCTTGTGGCAGCATCAACCCAGGAAATGTCTACTAAACTGGATCACCACGACCAACAGCTACAAGAGGCAGAAACTAGAATATCAGCGGCAGAAGACAGAGTGATTGATCTGGAGCGCCAAGTTCAGGCTTTATCGAAACAGACAATGAATAAGCTGGAGGACATTGAGAACAGGGCTCGCAGAAACAATTTGAAAATAGTTGGTCTCCCTGAAAGTGTCTCCCTAGGCCAACTGGAGGATGTGTTCGAGGTAGAATTGCCAAAGGCTCTGGTCTATCACATAGATGCAAAACGGAGCACACTCATAGAATTGGTCCCCCTAGAGATCCCCCCCAAGAAGAAGGAGGTGGTAGATCCACACAAAACAAAGATGTCAACAAACTGCGTCATGCCATAGCTAAATACCTAAATCATAGAGACAAGGAAGAAATCTTGCGAGCTTATAAAGTAAAAAGACACCCTCTCATGATAATGGGGCATAAAACCTTGATATTCGCTGATTACTCCATAGAGGTGAACAAACGCAGGAGAGCTTTTAATGAGGTGTGCACTACTCTGTATAAAAGAAACACCCGCTTTCAATTGAACTATCCAGCAACCCTGCGATTTAGGTCGCCAGATGGAAATATGCAATCCTTTACAAATCCTGAGGAAGCGTTATCAGTAATTATGAGAAGCAATAAGTGACCTTATAGGGGCAGTTCAAGTTCAAACAGTCCGAGACGCTTGGAAGACGCACATGATGCGGTTTCTGAACCAAACCATATTCAGAATCGGGATCAAGACTCTGTAAGGTCTTACAGACTACGCTCTGACACTGTGCTAGAAGAAGGATCAACGGGACCCTTGACAACGAGACAGCAACGGCCATCTGCCTCCAGATGGAATAAGAAAAAAAACTGGTCAGCCTACTTGATTGAGGAGCAAGAAGAGAGAGAAGGAGTATTGATAGTATTCTGGATTTGACTGGATATATCTCAGTTTCATCACTGCTTCATTAATGGAAACGACGCAGAGGTTTTGCTGAGGGGTGAGGGGGGAGACATGATTATCTTCTCCCCCTCCCCCTCTCCTCTTACGCCACCCCCCCACCCTCCCATACTCTCTCCCCTCCCCCCTTCCTACACTCTATCCCCCCCTTTACACTCTCTCCCCTCCCTCCTTACACTCTCTCCCCCTTTCCTCCCCCCCTTTTTTTTTTCTTTCTTCTTTCTCTCTTTTTTCCTCTCTTTTCTCTTTGTTGCTCTCCTCTGCTGTTGATGTGGCTGAGCTCGTTGATAAGTTATGCTGCCAAAAGGCACAAGAAAAGGGGAGAATTCAGAACTGTTTACCCATGATCGGGTTATCTTAGGTGCCAATATGATCTTTCCCTATTAAGGACAGATTATCTTACAAGGATACTTAGAGTTTTTGATATATTATAAGATCTGCTTGAGCTGGGGAAGTTTACCCGAATGACAATTACTTTTGTTCTTCAGAAAAGGCTCGGGATTTAAATATTATACTCACTCCATTACTTTATGTTTATAGTGGGGGTTTGTGGCAGGTTTGGAACGTTTGTGGCTAGTTCCAGAAAGGAAAAAAGTGAAGTCACGAGACTATGTCATGAAGGGGGTGGGGGGTGGGAGAGAGGGGGGGATCTTACTGGGAGGGAGGGGGTGAATTAGAGATGTCTTATTGTCTTCAGCATATTTATCACCCTTTCAAGATGACCAATTGAACCACTCAAGCAAAATATTTCGACTAAATAGATAGAGCCGATTAAAGCCACTTGACTCCCAAACAAATCTGTACTTATACCATAGGGATGGTTAGGTGGGTCTCGTGGAATGTGAAGGGGCTGCGCTCCCCAACGAAGCGCATGATAATCCTTCGTCATCTTAAACGACTTCATGCTGATGTGGACATGCTCCAGGAGACCCACCTGACGTCCGAGGAGTTTTTTAGACTCAAAAAATTGTGGGTGGGAGAGATCTATGGGTCCAGTGCTGTTAATAGAAAAGCTGGGGTAAGGATATTAATAAATAAATCTTTAGCGCACACAGTTCTGACCTGGGACACGGATCAAGAGGGTAGGATAATTCATATGACACTCCAAATACAAAATGACACTTTTAGTATCTACAATTTATATGCCCCTAATATAACCCAGAGATCTTTTCTTCAGAAAATACAAAATCAGTTTCTGTCAGATCAGGAATGTAACAGAATAGTAGGGGGAGACTTTAACATGGTGGCCAATGAGGATGAAGATAGAGGACATAGCAAACCTTCGATACCCACAATTCGCAAGGAAATAGCCCTCCCTAAGGAGAATTTATTGGAAAATTTCTTTACTAATTGTAATATGAATGACACATGGAGAACACTATATCCCTTAGAAGGAGAGTTTACCCGCTATTCGCACTCCCACGGTTCATGGTCAAGGTTGGACATGTTCTTCACCTCGCCCCCAGTTTTTCAGAGAGTGATGGAGATTACGGTGGAGGACATGGTCATTTCCGATCACAGCCCTTTGGTCATGGAGACAAGAGACAAGTACCAAAAGGGAACTGACTATCTGTGGAGGTTTCCTGGCACAATGATTCGTGAAGACTACTTTGTCAAATGCATAAAAGAATGATGGACAGAATACTCTACACATAATGCTGTCCATCGCTCTGACCCGACTCTTTTCTGGGAAGCGGCAAAGACTGTTTTTTGAGGAAACATTATGGCGTACAGTATGAGACTTAAGAAGCGGGTTAAAGAACAATATTTAAAAGCTAGCGCGGCAGTAAGGGAGGCATATTCTCTATACAAAACAACAATGATGGTCCCAAACAGAGAGACCTGGTTGACAGCTAAGAAAGAGTTTGACTTATGGGCCGGGAAACGGGAAGACCTTTACAAAAGAAAATTAGAACTAGACTTACATAGGTTTGGAGACAAGGCCGGCCGATTACTGGCAAGATTGGCCAAAGGTAGACGAATCTCCACTCCAATTGAGATGATAAAGGACAAACATGGCAAGATCGACCCAAAAGACATTGCGCAAACGCTGGGGAAATATTATGCCTCGCTATATAGAGAGGAGGGTGGACATGAGATAGATGGGTAGGCGTGGCTAACATCGATTACTTTACCCAAATTATCGGAGGAGGACGAACAATTCCTACCCATATCAGTAGAAGAAATAGAGCTCACTATCAAACTACTAAATCCCAGTAAAGCACCTGGTCCGGATGGTTATAATGGAGCCTTCTTTAAATCATTAAAAGAACAAATCTCTCCTGTCCTAAAAGACCTATTCAATAGAATTATCCAAGGTACTCCAATACCGGATAGAATCAAAATGGCTCACATAAAATTAATCCCAAAAACATACAAACCACCAACGGACCCTGCGAGCTATCGACCCATCTTGCTTATCAACCAGGACATTAAACTTCTCTCAAAAATCTTAGCTGACAGATTAGCCCAAATCCTTCCTAAATTAATTTTGCCCCATCAAGCAGGCTTTATTAAAGGACGCTCGACTGTCACTAACATCAGGAAGGCAATGCTCCTCTTAGACGTAATGGGAAGGCAGACTGGGAGGGGAGATAGGAATCCAGTCATGATCACCCTTGATACTGAGAAAGCTTTTGACAATGTGAGGTGGTCATGGCTGGATCGAGTCCTTGATTCAATTGGTTTGAGGGGACCCTTTCATCAGTTCTTGCGGTCCCTTTATGCCAACCCGAAGGCGTGCATTAGCATTCCGGGTTTCCTTTCAGACACATTTAGTTTGGAGAAAAGGACACGTCAGGTTGCCCGCTATCCCCTCTACTTTTCAACCTAGCAGTTGAACCTCTGGCAATTTTCCTTGAAACACATAACCAATATGAAGGACTAAAGATAGGTAACAGAGAGGTAAAGCTATCACTGTTTGAAGATGACATTTTACTATATGTTCAAAACCCGGAGAGAGACCTCCCGTCCATTTTGGCTGATATAGAGAGACTGGGCAGCTCATCTGGCCTTCTCCTAAATAAAAATAAATGTGAAATCCTATTCATTAGGAAAGACAAAGGCAATTTGACAGGCGATGTATTATATGGGATAAAGAAAGCTAAAGATAGTGTCAAATATTTAGGCATACACCTGGCAAGGACTCCCGGACAGATTTACAGGCTGAATTTTACTCCAATCATGAATAAAATTGATAAAGAGCTGGCCGGGTGGAGGAATCTTCCCCTATCCTTGCTAGGACGCTGCCATCTTATCAAGATGATAAGCTTTCCAAGATTACTCTACCCGCTTCAGACGATCCCCATGCTGCTGAAACATGCAGATAATAAGAAACTAAATACGACCTTTTCAATATTTCTTTGGAAGGGGAAACGCGCTAGAATAGCCATGAACACTTTAATGCAAAACAAGGAGGAGGGGGGGCTTCAAATCCCAGATATCAGAGGATAAACTTGGCTTGTTTAATGCATAATGTACTTGATTGGGCCAGAAATGCAAATAGATTCTCCGACATCGAGCTGGAAAGTGAGCTATCGAAACCGTGGGATTTATTTTCCCTATTACATTCACCACTTTCACAACTACCAAACATTATTAAAAAATACAACTATATATAGAGATACGATAATGTCTTCGAAAGGAGTGAGGAAAAAATTTAATCTCTCGCGGAAAATTTCTAAAAGATTAAACCCTTGGGCATGCCCTGCTTTCAAACTAGGATATGAAAATTCGCTTTTTCAGATGTGGAAAACAAGAGGTATTACGACTATGGGTGACCTTATGCATGAAAGGGAAAAGAGATGGCTAACAGGAGAGGAACCCTGACAAAATATGAGCTTCCCAGAATACACTTATTACAATATCAACAAATACGCTACTCCCTTATGTCCCATCTGATTGATGTCTCGGGAGAGTTGAGCCACTCATTGTGGGATGAATTGATAGAAACGAGAGAGGAAGATATATCTATATCCTTTCTTTATGGTAAACTCCAAAACACCCTTAGACCGGCTATTTCCGAAAGATTCTTTTCTAAATGGAAAAAACATATTAATGACCCTGATCTAACACAGAAAATACTGGAAGGTTGGGCGAAAGTTAGGAAATACATAGTCAATGAGAGATGGAGAGACTCCCAATTTAAACTTATACATGGGTCCATTCAAGGGTTTAACATTCCCCCCACACTAGATAATCAGGGAAGATGGATACATTGCCCCAAATGCAAAACATACAAGACGGATTTGAAGCATGGGATGTGGTCATGTGCGGAGACACGCTTATTCTGGGATAGGGTTGGGAAGATGACCTCGAGACTATTCAAAATTGAAGACAGGTTGAATCCAATGCTATGGCTATTTCACTGTCGGGGGGGGGAGGATGATACTCGCCAACCACTCTTATTCCATACAATAGCTATGGTGGCAAAGACACTTTTGCTCCAAAATTGGCTTAATGACCTAGCTCCAGGACTAGATTCAGTTCTGGAGAATCTAAAAAACAGTTCTATCATTTGAATCTATAGAAACACTTAGAAATGTGGATAAATTGGCGAACAAATTTTTGTTTAGGTGGAGGCCATTTATTGAAAGGGAACTATCAGATACAGAAATCAAGATATTTATGCGACCTTAGGGCCACGTCACACACACAGATATCTGTGCAGATATTGTTCACAGATCTCTGGTTGCAGTGAAATCATGGACACATTGTATCATTTGTACACAGCCACAAAATGGAACAATGTGTCCATGTTTTCACTCCAACCAGAGATCTGTCATCAATATCTGCACAGATATCTGTGTGTGTGACGTGGCCCTTAGAAATATACTGCATGGTATGCATTGGAAGATCTGGAAGGAACGTTAGGAAAGCTGTAGTGTGCCAATTGACTTGCTTAGCGAACTTATTTGGATGGGTGACTTATTCCACATAGTAATCGGTTGTCAATCTAATAATTATAGAAGAATAGACATACTCAGGGGAAGGGTTTGGGTGGGGATATTAAATAATACGACATTGTGATATCTTGGTTTCTGGAAACATATAGTTCTCTTTACACTCTTGTCTCAGGAAAACTGCTTGAAAGTCATCAATGGGACATATTCTTGAAAAAAGAGAAACACAATGTTAATGTGAACTAGTTATTTATTGTTAACCAAAGTAATGCTACATGTATATTTGTCAACCGCATTTGTGTAATTTGCACTTTAAACTCAATATAAAAGATGGTTAAGAAAAAAAAAATAGCACTCAATTTCAAACTCTGGCACTTTTGAGTTGGCATTTGCATGCGCTGATGAGTCTGTCACCGATAGGACTCTATTGGCAGTGTTAAGGCAGCGTTACACTACGGCAATGCTGCGTTAATGCTGCCAGAATCCTGCTCTTTGGTGGACCCCCATGATGGAGGCCACAACGCTAGTGTGTGCTCTCTTATGTAACCCTGATGCAGATACATGTGTGATTAACCCTCCACTCCCAGGACTCCAGTGGGAGACTGTCCTGATCATCAGTGTATTTATAGTGAGTCCTTGCCTCATTTAGCCCGTGTGAGGAAGATCCACCACACATTAGGCTGCTTTCACATCAGCAATTTTCGCCATTCGCAGCAGATCTGACAAATCCAGCACTTGCAGCAACGGAAAAAAACTGCTGCTAGAAGGATTCTTTTTTTACATGCCGCAAGTGCCAGATTTGCTGGATCTTGCAAAACCACAAGTGCAGCACATGACTGCAAGTCCCATAGGGATTGAATTGGGCCGAACACAGGTGTACCGCAGGTGATCCATTACGCGGCAGATGCGGCAAAACTGCCGGATCTGCCACGAATGGCAAAAATCGCTGATTTGAAAATAGACTTGGTCTGATGTCTGCACTTCTCAGGAATGGTTTTATGATTCCTTTACAATGTGCTCAGATGTGACACACTGAGTAGGTATGAACCCTGCAGAACAAATGACTGGCATGTAATCACAGCACCCAGCATACATTGCACAAAGTAGGTGCCCCAAAAATACCAGAGAAAGATGGTACTGATTGGCTAGGTTCACATTAACGTTAAAGTGGGTTTGCATTAAAAACATAGGTTTTGGCAGCCTAACGCAGTGCTACCACCATGGTAGCGCTGCGTTACCGCTGCCAATGCTTACCTATGATGATGCAGCTCAAACGCCAGCATCTGAATGAAATCTCATGCTTTTTCCTAATGCGAGAAAAGATGACGACATTTGAGCCGTGCTAGGGGATGGGTCACCATAGGTAAGCATTGGCAGCTTTAACACAGCGCTACCATGGCGATAGCATTGCGTTAGGGCTGCCAAAACCTATGTTTTTAACGCAAACCCACTTTAACATTAATGTGACCCTAGCAATACAGCAGAGTGCAGAACACCAAGTATAAGGAGTGAGAGGACCAGACAGGAAGGTGGCAGCTGTGTATGAGGAAAGTAGGACAAGTATGTGGACATACAGTGCACAAAAACTATGTGGACATACAGTGCACATAAAGTATATGGACATAAAGTAAACATACAGTATATGTACACACAGTGCACAAAAAGTAAATGGACAAACAGAGTCATTCACACTGTATGGATCCAATACAGCACATGCAGCAGTGCTTAGCCCAGTATAGTTTGAAAAATTCAGCCTTGAAAAGGAAGTTTATATAAATGTGTGTATTTGTGTATATTGTATGTTTGGGTGGAGGCAGACCTGGGAGGAGGAGCTGGGGCGAAGGCTGGGTGTAGTCTAAGGGGGCCCCAAAATCTTGCCAGTGAGGGGCCCCAAAGTTCCTAGTGGCAGCCCTGCCACCTGGTAGTTCCACTATCTAGGACTGAACTAAGGATTGTTGTAGTGTTATTTTCCTTCACTAATATAGGATTCTGTACTACGAGATCTCACGGTGCTCTTTGAGAGAACATGGTAGGTTGGCAAAATTTGCAATTGACAGTAAATTTATTCACCACAAAGTAAACCAAAAATAAAATATGGCAAAGTAGAAAATTCGAGGTTCCAAAAAAATGACTCATCTCTGTTCTAATTTATAAAACGGAAATACCAGTTTAATTGCTTTTCAATTATATTTTCTTAAATGTGATACAGTTCATGAACGTTCCTGTTCCCATTGATATCTGGCATTTACATAAAGATGCAACTCCAAAACCACCTGTTAGTAATCTCCACTAGGAGCACATACAGATGACACAAGTGAAACTACACCAAATTTAATCATCATTAGTAATCTCTTTATTGATTAAAATTATATATAATATACTATATTTATTCAGGTCCCAAACAGTGAGCTACCGTAATTCAATTTTAATATTACATGGGTAGGCACGACTTGGATAAGCATTTATATGGCAACAAGTAACTGTTACAATTTGTGACACACTCTGCATAGGATTGTCAGTCAATATCATATACTCTGGTAAAGGCTAGAAGCTTCATATTAACCAATATTCTATGGTGACTGAGCTTTAAATATGCTCCTAATACAGGGAAACTACCAATTGCCGATTAACACAATCACTAATACAAGAGATGGCTTTTACCTGTGCTGTAGTTATTGCTGTACTACCTCTGCCTTCTCCTCCAAAGTGGCCCCCCAGAACCGCCTACGTACGTTTCAAGTTAGATCATTTTTCTTCCTCAGGACGCCACTTGAAACGTACGTAGGCGGTTCTGGGGGGCCACTTTGGAGGAGAAGGCAGAGGCAGTACAGGAATAACTGCTGCACATGTAAAAACCATATCTTGTATTAGTGTTAATTATATATATATATATAATTATAATACAAAATATATAGTATAGTATATATAATTTTAATCAATAAAGAGATTACTAATAATGATTAAATTTGGTATAGCTTCACTTGAGTCATCTGTATGTGCTCCTAGTTGTATTCTAGGAAGTGAGACATAGAATATAGTTTGGACATTGATATTCATTTACATGAAGATCTAGCGAATATTTCCTTCCTTCTTTCTGCATGGATGATGCTCAGCTGAAAATCAGCAAACATATACACTGATAATAATGGGGCCGTGCCTCTAATGACTGAATATAGTGGATCAACCGATAATGGACTTGGCAGCTCATTATTTTCTGCAGTTAGGAGATATGTTTGTTTTACCATTTGTATCTCTTGTAACATCCAATTTTCTTGACTGAAATAACTGTGTGGCATATTGTCAAGTACATGAAACATAATTGTAAAAATTAGATATTATTTATTTAGAATACTTGTGTGAGTCTGTGACATTTTGTTGCTTAAGCTCTAAGGGGCTCATTTATAATGTCTTCCTTCCTCTTTTTAGAAAGTCAGAGAACCAGCACTGTATTATAACACCAATTTATTAACCAAACAACTTATTATAAAATTCCTGTTGATTGATTAATGACGATACAGCTAATATGACTGAGTGCACTGCTATTCCAATAGGATTCTGTGTGATTGGTTTAAAGGAGTTGTCTGTTTATGATGACCCTCTTATTGCTAGATTCGCTCCATACTATTAAACGATCACATGAAATTTTACTGCTCGCACTTATAGTAATCAGCTGTAATCTGTTGAGGGCTTAAATCAGCAATTTCTTCTACAGTACCACCACAGGAGAAATTAGGTGTTACATAATGTCCCCTGAAATCAATAGTATTTCCATGTAAAGTACAGACATGCTGAGTCTTCCAAGCGTAGAGCTACCTTTCTGTCCTGGCTTCCAGATAGTAATCTGTAGAGCTAGTGGACCCCTGACATGAAAAAAAAAAATATTATCAGAAAGCAATCTGACGACTTTGCTGAATTTTCCCAAATTATTTTTGTTGGGGTGTATAAATTCGCAGCATATCACTTTACAGAATAGCCTCTGATTGAATGGAAAATATGTGGATCACATAGTGCAAAGTCAGTTTTTCACCATAACAGTATGAATAACATACCTCTGTAGATAGTAGCCGCACTTATGCCCTCCTCACCTGCAGGACCAACAGGGCAACATGCAGCAAAAGAAAAAGGAATAAATTCACAGGCGATAGTGCATGGATCATTTTAGAATAAAAAACATCTCTTTATTCTACATCTTTAAAAGAATGACCCTCATGCGGAACACATAGGTCTTATGCGTTTGATGACATTCCGGAGCTGTACACTGTGGGTGAAACGCTGACTGAGTTAGGGCCTGCAATCCTTGGTGTCGGAAGGAAGTGTTCCGTCCCAAGCTCAGACTGGGTCCCGGCTTCCAGAATATTAACCCAGTGTGCCGTCAGCGAGATGTAACGGCCCTGCCCACAAGCACTTGACCACGTGTCCGTGGTTAGGTGGACTTTGCCTGAAACTGCGTTGTTAAGGGCACGTCTGATGTTTTGTGACACGTGCTTATGTAATGTGGGGACGGCACACCGGGATAAATAGTAGCGGCTGGGGACCGAGTAACGTGGGACAGCCGCCGCCATCAGGTCGCGGAATGCTTCCATCTCCACTAACCTAAAAGGCAACATTTCCAGCGCAAGCAGTTCCGAAATGTGTGCATTTAGAACTGTCGCATGTGGGGCATTGGCAGCGTATTTGCGTCTGCATTCCAAAGATTGGTGTATGGATAACTGAACGCTGTGCTGGGACAAGGACGTGGCTGATGATGGTGCTATTTCTGCTTGTGCAACTACAGGTGAAAGATTGGAGGCATCTTCGCATGCAGTATGGACAGGGGATTGTCTTGCACGCACAACAGTGGAAGATGCAGCGGTGTCGCCCACAGACACTGCTCCTGGAGTCTGGTCTACATCCCACAAAGTGGGGTGCTTTGCTGACATGTGCCTGATCATGCTGGTGGTGGTCAGGCTGCTAGTTTTGCTACCCCTGCTGATGCTGGCATGGCAGGTGTTGTAAATGACCTTTTTGGAATTATCTGCAGACACCTTAAAAACATCCAGACTTGGGAAGACTTAACAGTTGTACTGGCAACTTCTGTCGTGTTGTTGTGATGGGAAATGGTTGCCTGTAGTGATGGGCGAATCTACTCGCTAGGACTCGTTACTCTGCGTGTAGTAACGGACTCGCAGGACTCGGTACCCTGCGAGTTTCCCAGCGATTACTCGCACAGTAACGAGTCCAATGCAAATCAATGGCAATCCTAGTTTTATCAGAGACTCTGACAAAACTAGGATTGCCATTGACTTGCATTGGACTCGTTACTGTGCAAGTAATCGCAGGGAAACTCGCACAGTAACGAGTCCGGCTGTCTGCTCTGTGCCGAGCTCTCCCTGTGTACAGCATGAATGTCTGTGCACAGAGATGATGTAGCAGAGCTGAGATTGTTCTCAGTCTGCTCATTCCCTGTGCATAGACATCTATATCTATGCACAGGGTTGTAGCAGAGAGGACATCGCGTTTTGGACTACGTCGGACAGAAGAGGATTTTTTTAATTAAAGTTGGAGTCCCTAATGGCTTTTTTTTTTATTTCTAATAAAAAATTTTCTCTTTGTTGTGTTTTTTTTAACCCTTTATTGGAGATTCTTAGTGGCCGGGTCAAACGTGGCCTGACATTAAGAATCTCGGGCTTAATACCAGCTTGTATAACAAAGCTGGTATTAACCCCTTTATTACCCAGCGTGCCACCGCCACCAGGGCCACTGGAAGAGCGGGGTTCAGCGCCAGAGGATGGTGCTTCAATGAACACGCCATCTTCTGGGGCAGCTGCGGGCTGCAATTTGCAGCGGGTGGTGCCCAGAAAGCTTGGGCCTCCCTGCGCTGCAGATTCCAGCCCCCAGCTGCTTAGCTGTACCTGGCTAGACATAGAAATTGCGCGGAGCCCCACGCATTTTTTTTTATTATTTCATGAAATTCATGAAATAATAAAAAAAAGGGCTCCCCTATATTCTTGTGTCCGGCCAGGTACAAATAGGCACCTGGGGGTTGGGGGCAGCCCATCGCTGCCTGCTGGATCTGGCTGGTTTCAGAAATACGGCGAAGCCCACGTCAAATTTTTTTCTGACAAATCCATAAAACAATGTAAATAAAAGGGACTGCATCTTTATTAACCCCTGGACCATGGGCGAGGGGTTAATAAAGATGCAGTCCCTTTTTTAGGATTGTTTTATTGATTTTTCAGAAAAAAAATGACGTGGGCTTTGTCGTATTTCTGGAACCAGCCGAGATCCAGCAGGCAGCGACGGGCTGCCCCCAACCCCCAGGTGCCTATTTGTACCTGGCCGGACACAAGAATAAGCTAACCCCTTACTGCCTATACAGAGCTAAATTAATCCTTAAAAAGATTAGCAGTCCTGCACCTACACTAGCTGAAAGGCCACAAATCAGTCCCTGAATCAGCAACACCTCTCCCTTCACTGCCTGTCTGTGGAGCAGAGTGACGAGCACAGCGCGGTCAGGTCTTATACAGACTTGATCACACATGGCTGTGGCATTACAGTGTCTGTCAGCCAATCCCTACATGTGGGCTGGCTCTGTAAAGAGCGCCAACATGCAGGGAGGTGGACCCCGAGCATAGCAAGACTATCGCGGGATTACTCGGTACTCGCCAAGTACCCTGAGTTCCGAGATATTCGTGCGAGTACTGAGTAGTCACAAGCATACTCGCTCATCCCTAGGCTGCACTATATGCAGAGATATAAGGCTTTACTATATGCAGAGATATGAGACTGAACTATATGGAGAGTTATGAGGCTGCATCATACTATATGGAGGATAATGGTGATGCATTAATGATCAATAATTGGTTGACTATGGTGGTGGGAGGAGGATGACCATATATACCAGGATGGGGGACATATATACCATGATTATGGAAGAGGACCATATGTAGCAGGATGAGGGACATTAATACATAATGAAGGGGGAAAGGGATGAATTTGTGAGTCTTTATAAGATTTAGAATGTTACACGGGACCCATACACCTGACCAATGTGTTCACGGGGGGTCCAGGCCTAAATTTCGCGCCAGGGCCCATCAGACTCTAGTTACACTACTGAACTCACCCATGTTATAATGATGACTTTTGTAAAGGAGAAGTAATTATCACTATCTTGTGGCTGGACAAACCCTTTAACCGTCTTTAAAACCATGCAGATATATTTTTCTGCTTAAAAAAGCACATTATGTAGTGCTATGGTGAAAAAGATGGCAATTATGCCTGATATAATTTTAACATAAATTAGTTCAAGCTTAAAATTGAAAATGTCAGTGGTGTCAAAAGGTGTAAATCGGATAGTTTCTCATATAGTAAGTTTATACCAGAAAGTGTCACTCTGAGTTATTAGTCATAAAGTATGCATTTTTATCTGACAGAATATTTTTTTTCAGATCCTGGACTCTTCGAGCTTAAAATGATTGGATTTTAATAACCAAGAGGTAAAATGAATATTTTAATAAAAAGCTTCCAACCTGCTCATAAGGTCTAGGCATAACAATATTTATATAGATTATAATATTGACACACTTTAAAAAACTGTATTCATGCACTTCCAAAAATGCACTTGTAACTAAAGAGGATCAAATCTTTTGAAATTTGAATTTGCTAGTTTCTATGAATTTTTCAAAAAAAAAAATCAATTTGCAACTTCCATATTTTTTATACTATAAGACGCACCTGACCATAAGACGCACCCAGATTTTAATGTAGGAAAAGAGGGGGAAAAATAAGCAAAAAATGTGGTTATGATTAACTGTTATGGGAGGATCTGCTGCTTACACTAGTATGGGGGTAATGTCCCAATCCTGGGTCCCTTCCAGGTCATATATTGTATGTCCCCCATCCTGGTGTATATGATCCCCCATCCTGAATATGGCCCCCATCCTGAATATAATACCCCATCCTGGTTATGGCCCCTATCCTATCCTGGATATAATCCCCCATTCTGGTCATGTCCCCCATCCTGGTGTATATGACCCGTCCCAGGGCCGTGGGGTACTTGGTTCTGGGGGTTGATTCACGGGGGATGTCACGGGGGCCTGTGCCCGATTCTGTGGCCCTGGTGGTTGCTGAAAAGAGTCAGTAAAAATGATAAAAATAAAGGTAAATTGTGACGCATCCTACATATCGGTATTTGCTCTCCAGTGCCGGAAGGCCAAGCCTCATTCAGCCGAGTTCTCAGATCTCTGAGTGCTGCCTCCCAAAATTCAGCATCACTGCCTCCGGCCGGGAGCAGAGCGGCACCCTCCTCTGCGGCTTCAGGGCTGCCAACTTCCCCATCTCGTAGGCCAGGTTACGTGGGTTTCCAATTGCCATAGTTGCTGAACCATCGACCACACCCGTCTCCTTGCTGTTGTTTGCACCCTTTTTGGCCTCGCCCTTCCTGCTGCCCTTTATAGTTTCTGGCAGGGGTAGTCCAGTCTCAGGCCCGCCCCCTTGGTTTTTCCTTGGCAACTGGGGCGGGTCTGGGGTTTTGCGTCTCTTGCAGGGTCCTCCCACAACAGGGGGCTGAGGCATGCCCCTGGGCCTGCACATAGCATTAAGTCTCTCACTCCACCATTTTGGAGTCCGTTAATAAAACTGTCTTCAAAACACAGTTTAAGGCGCACAATACCCGTGGGTAATGGACATGGGATCCCGTTCATGACACCAGAAGCTGACTGACCCCCCCAGGGCCATGGGGTACTTGGTTTCGGGCGTTGATTCACGGAGGATGTCATGGGGGCCTGTGCCCGATCCTGTGGCCCTGGTGGTCGCTGAATAGAGTCAGTAAAAATAATAACAATAAAGGTAGTTTGTGATGCCACCTACAGTTCCGGTAGGGTTACCGGAGCTGCGGGTCAGACTTCAAGGGTGATAGTAGGGCAGCCAGATGGTTACACTCCCCATAGGTGGAGCGGGATCCACGGGGCAGTTGTAGTAGTTTTTACACAGAGAAGCAGCTTACCACACGGCCTTGTCACTAGTCCTTTCAATGCAGCAGTGTGCGTCTAATCAGGTGAGGAAAAGAAAGTACGTTACACCAGTCATTAACTCTGATCAGGTTTACTTTCACGTTCTTAAAGCAGGCAGACAGATGATACAGTCTTTTGGTGTCTTTCTTGCCTGAGTAGTCACCAGGGAACTGGGATGATTCACTCTGGACTCTCGGTGGTGTGCCTGCCATTCCCTGCCGGTCCCTTCACTTCACTATCTTCTCCTCACTACCGTGCAGCGTCTCCATGCTCAGAACCTCAATCCAGCTCCCACGGGTCTTTGGTGGGCAACTACATTCAGGTCCCCCTGACCCTAGTTCAGTGTGTATTTTCAAGGTATACGCCAGGTCCTTGGCCGCAACTCCTGAAGAAGCTCGGGGCCTCCGGTTTAATGGCTCGGGTTTGAACTCCCACACCATGTCCAGAGCCGGTCCTCTGCCTGGGACCAGACCCTTCTGGTCAGCATTTACGAGGTCCAGATTCAGGCGCATCGCAACGCCTGGTGCCCCTAGGGTCTCTTTCCTTTCATGACGACTTTTTCCTGCGTTGTCCTCCCACCAACTCCTCTCTCTGACTCACTGTCATCCCACCCATACAGTTTTCTACCCACGTGACTCCTCCCACAGGACTGGGTCTTCCCTGCAGCGGGTTCACCCATGGTCCCCTACTCTAGAGTGTGTATGAATGGGTGTTGTGAGGGTCTCTTGTTTACCATCCCAGTTCCCTTAGTTACAGGAATACGACACACTCTTATTTGGGTGCAGTACCCCTCCATGGCGTCCCTACAGTGGGTTGCCACATTTATGATCTCACATGCTAGTTGTGGCTACCATCCTGCATGTAATCCCCTATCCTGGTTATGACCCCCTGGATTTAATCCTCTTGCCTGGTTATGGCCGCCATCCTTGATATGGCCACCATCCTGTAAATAATCCCCCATCCTGGTTATGGCCCCCATGCTGGATATGATCCCATCCTTGAAATGGTACCCATCCTGGTTATAGCCTTCATTCTGGTTATGGCCTGCATCCTGGTTATGACCCCATCTTGGTTATGGCCCTTATCCTTTTTATGGCCCCCATCCTGCTTATGGCCCCTATCCTGATTATGACCCCCATCCTGGTTATATGCTGGATTTGGCCCCATCCTGGTTTAGGCCCCTCATACTGATTATGGCCCACATGCTGGATTCGGCCCCCATGCTGGATATGGCCCCATCATGGTTATGGCTCCATGCTGGATATGGCCTCATCCTGGTTATGGCCCCCATGCTTGTGCACAGTTAAAAATAATAAACAATCATACTCACCTCTCTCCATTGCTCCCTGCACCATCTGTCCGTCTCTCTGCTTGTACCAGCATCCAGTCATGTGAGCAGCACACGCAGTGATGATGTCACTGTATTGTGAGGTGGGTCCATCACATTTACTCTTCCCCATGCCAATAATGATGCATGACAAGCAATGAATATTGCACGGGGCTGTAGCTGCAGCTGCAGATCTTGTGGACCCGCTCATCAGATTAATGTCATATGCACCTCCCCCACCACCTCCCAGCCGTGAGAGGTGATGGACAGGGGGATGCTGTGAGTCTAATGAGTGGGCCCAAGTGATCACGGGCTGACTTCAGCTCACTCCAGAGCTGCCCTCCCCCTCCAGCACAGTCCCACAGCCAGCACAGCCTTGTATATCCAGACCATAAGATGCGCCCCCCACTTTTCCCCAAAATTGGGGGGGAAATGTGTGTCTGAAAAATACGGTAATAGATGTGTAACACTCTTTGGTCTATTGGGATTACTGTAAACACTTTTTATGCTCTTCAATGCAAACACAGATTTAGAAATGTCTAATGATAAGCAAATTAGTGAAATACTTGGAATCGGGAAAATTGTAATGAGTAGTTTGTAGTACTCGCATATTCGTACTGTAGGGGTGTCACTCCTATGGACAGTTGAAGCATGCTATAACTTTGAGAGTGCTTCCATGTGTGCTAAGTGTTGTAGACTACTCCAACCCCACCCCTATCTGAACTATGCAGAAGGACTGATCCAGATCAGAAAACGCAGGAATACAAGCTGAAAATGAAAAGTAAAACGTGCAGAGGAAAAAAGGCAGCAGAAAGCTGCCAGACTGATTGTGTGTGAGGGAAGACATGCTGCCCAGAAGTGTCTGGGTACTTAGGCTTTGGGAAAGCACGTTGTCGGCTGTGAAGTGACTGCAGGCCAGACAGTGAGAGACCCCTGGTGACTGGTGAGTAGTACTGGACAGAGACTTTCCTGCGGTTGGCAATGCTGAACAGATCCCAAACACATTATCCACAGGAACTAAGGGATGCCAGGATCTTGAAGGAATAAGAGGTGTTTTCCCCACGTGCCCTGAAAAGAGAAGTGTGCACTGCTGAGCAACACAGCATTGGGGCCCAGGGATCATACTGGACTTGTGTTCCCAGCATAAGCATAAATCTTTACCAGACTGTGTACATGTTAGGGCATAGCATAGGCTCAGGAGACAGAGTGGCCCGATTTGCAGAGGCCAGTAAGGTTGTAAGTGTAATTTAGTTTAGTATGTTTCTTGTTCTGCAAATGTGACTGTTGAATAAACTACTTGTAATAGCTGAGGTGATGTGCTGCTGAACGGCTCAACTAGGAACTGCATTTTGCCACAGCTTACCCCCTGTTAACCTACTTTAAAGGGGAATTCCGGGATAGAAAACTTTTTAATACAGTCCCTGTCCTCTTACGTGATGAAGCAGAGTATTTTTCTTCTGGACCATACAAATGGGTCTGGGGGCCTGAGAAAAAGGCTGAAATGGATGGGAAAGTGATTCAACTGTATGAGAGGAGCCTGAAGAATACAGTCATATGAAAAAGTTTGGGCACCCCTCTTAATCTTACTCTTTTTTTTTTGTTAAAAAAATTGGATTTTTGCAACAGCTATTTCAGTGTGATATATGTAATAACTGATGGACACAGTAATATTTCAGGATTGAAATGAGGTTTATTGTACTAACAGAAAACGTGAAATATGCATTATTTCAAAAATTGACAGGTGCAAAAGTATGGGCACCTCAACAGAAAAGTGACATTAATATTTAGTAGATCCACCTTTTGCAAAAATAGACAGCCTCTAGTCGCTTCCTGTAGCTGTTAATGAGTTACTGGATCCTGGATGAAGGTATTTTTGACCATTCCTCTTTACAAAACAATTCCTGTTCAGTTAAGTTTGATGGTGCCGAGCCTGGACAGCCCGCTTCAAAACATCCCACAGATGTTCAATGATATTCAGGTCTGGGGACTGGATGGCCATTCCAGAACATTGTAATTGTTCCTCTGCATGAATGCCTGAGTAGATTTGGAGCGTGGTTTTGGATCATTGTCTTGCTGAAAGATCCATTCCCGGCGTAACTTCAACTTTGACACTGATTCTTGAACATTATTCTCAAGAATCTGCTGATACTGAGTGGAATCCATGCGACCCTCAACTTTAACAAGATTCCCAGTGTCGCCATTGGCCACATAGCCCCAAAGCATGATGGACCCTCCCCCAAATTTGACACTGGGTAGCAAGTGTTTTTCTTGGAATGCTGTGTTTTTGTGGCGCCATGCATAACTAACGCCTTGTTGTATGACCAAACAACTCAATCTTTGTTTCATCAGTCCACAGGACCTTCTTCCAAAATGAAATTGGCTTGTCCAAATGTGCTTTTGCATACCTCAAGCGACTCTGTTTGTGGCGTGCATGCAGAAACGGGCTTCATTCGCATCACTCTCCCATACAGCTTCTCCTTGTGCAGTATGCGCTGTATTGTTGACCGATGCACAGTGACACCATCTGCAGCAAGATGTTGCTGCAGGTCTTTGGAGGTGGTCTGTGGATTGTTCAAAGGTACAAAGGTACCTGACTTACACATCCCTATGCCTCAGGAAAGAATTGGGCTTGTGGTTGGGGTTATTAAAGCTTGACATATTTGAAGGAGATATAAGAAAAAGAAAATAGTTTTTTAAGCTCACCAATTCATCTAGAATGTTGAATAAGGCTAGTGGGCAATACACAGATAGGTCCAAGATTAATGATATAATACACTTGTGCACATGTCAAAAATCTGTATTCTATATCTATGTATGGAAAGAAAAAAAAGGATTGCACATTTTCAAGAAGCAAAATTCTTATTAGAGTGTTTTACGAGTGTGACAGACCTATAAGACCATGCATGTAAATCACATAATGGACATATGCTTTTTTTAATCTGAATTGCTAACAGATAAGTGTAGAAGAGGTGGCCTCACACACTTCTGACCCTTGGCAATAATAAACTTTATCTCTAAAAAAAAATAATTAAAAACAATTATTAAAAGCTCTCTTAAGGGGATATTTAAAGGAATAATTAAAAACAATTATTAAAAGCTCTCTTAATGGGATATTTAAAGGAGATTTTAAGATTCCTGGAGTTCACAGCTGTTGGCACATCTGGCACTCTTCCAAAGGTTCACAGCTCATAGGTGTCACAACATCTGGAAACCGAGAGTTAAAATCTTTTAAAGCGCCCTTAAATTTACAGTGTTGAAAGGAAGTGGTTGACCCGATGGCAGTGAACTAAGCTAACCTTAGTGTTTTGGCCCAAACTGTTAAGGAAAGCTTTAGGGTCTCTTTTTAAAGTTTCAAACTTTTTCCTGAACAAAGCCAAGTTTGCCGATTTTTTTTTTAATAAATTGTTTGGGTTTCTGATCACAAACTGAACCTTCAATGTTTATGCTGAATTTGAATTTGGCAACTTTGTTCGGAAACGTTTGCTCATCTCTAACCAGAGCTTACACTATAAAAGAGAAAGCGAGATCTTTCTAGAGCACAATAACTTACATTCTATAGAAGAGAATGGATCCTGCTATCATAAGGGCCCCTTTACACGCGGCTACATTTCTTGGGTGGCTACAGGTAACTTACTGGTTGCAGTGAAATCATGGAGACAAGGTTCTATTTTCTAGATACAGGAGGAAATCGGGCACAAAGTTCTATTGTTGCTGTGTACAAATGGAATAATCTCTCCATGATTTCATTGCAACCAGTAAGTTACCTGTAGCCACCCAAGAAATGCAGCGCGTGTGAAGGGGCCCTAAGAGCTTTCACATTACAGGAAAGAGGGACTCGAAGTGGAAAACAACTCAGTCATTCAAAATATGCTCCACCAGAAACCATTGAGCTGTGATGGTTTGGGTCCTGACTACGGCTGGGGTCACAGTTGGCATGCGTTTTTGTAGTGCCTTTTAAAAACGCATGCGTTTTTCATGTCATCATGAGTTTTTTTAAGGTGTGTGATGGCTCCCTGCGTTTTTGGCTGCGTTTTTAAATCCGCACCAAAAAATAGTGCATGTACTATTTTTTGGTGCGTTTTGAAAAACGCATGCTTTTTTTTTTTAACATGGGCTCCTATGGAAAACACATGCGTTTTTGGATGGTACTAATTGTACATGCGTTTTTGCATGCGTTTCCCATAGGGCCCCATATTAAAAAACGCATGCGTTTTTGGAAATGCACCAAAAACGCATGGTACTGTCACACATGCGTTTTTGCTATTAGGGCATGCGTTTTTTAACATGGGGGCCTATGGGTGCTTTTTACATGGTTTTTGAAAACGCAGGTCTCCAAAAACGCTTGTGAAAAATGCAACTGTGACCCTAGCCTACCACTGTATAAGGTATGAAATCACGTAAAATCTAATAGCTTCAGGGTAATTATGGGGTAGCCTGGACCACCATGGAAAGTGACATTAACCTGTGTTCTGATGCTGCACCAGTGTGGGAAGTGATGTGGATGGTTTTATTTAGCAAACTTAATAATGAATCTTAAAATTTCGAATTCACATGTAACCTTTAATTTCAGGCAATTCAAATCAAACTCAATTTTCTGTTGATTGATCTGCTCACCACTAATTATATTATTTTTACCTCAATTCTGTACTAACTGCTTGTGATGTGGTTTTGAACTTCTTAGGCTGGCTTCACATTGCGGGTCAGATCCGATCTGAGGGAGCTAGCCGCGGTCCTGAAATAACTGCAGCGTGCAGCGCAGGTGTCCGGTTATTGGATCCTCCCGGACCGGTGCAATCCGACCCCTTAGGCTCCCATGGTAGGCAGTGCCGGATTGCCCTGGATCCGAGGATCCGGGCAATCCGGCAATCCAGATGGCAATTGAGGTATTCTCTCTCGGACAAAACGTTGCAATGCAACGTTTTTGTGTCCGTGAGAGAATACTGAATTCTCCCGGATTCTCCAGGACAGGTAGAAACCGGATGGCAGAGAGCTGCCATCTGGCTTCTATCCATCCCCATAGTATAGTATGAGGCCAAAATCCGGTCCGGGGCTCTCTGGTTTACACGGACAGCCTCGGATCGGATGTGACCCGCAATGTGAAGCCAGCCTTACTCAGCTTCAGTAATAAAACTGGCAGCTTTGTTTTGTTTCCTATGCCAGTTTTGCCACTTGCCTGTGAGCCAGGGCAGCTCTACAATAGGGAAAAAACATCTGGTGAAGTTGAGCTGTACTTGTATTTTATGACCATTCATTCACTTGAGAGAACGCCATGTACCGTATATACTCGTGTATAAGCCGACCCGTGTATAAGCCGACCCCCCTACTTTTGCCCCCAAAACCTGGGAAAATCTATTGACTCGTGTATAAGCCGAGGGTGGACCCTAGCACAAGTATACAGCCCCCAGCAGTGTGGTATACACCAGTCCCAGAGGTAGATACAGCAGCCCCAGTGGTAGTATACACGCAGCCCCAGTAGTATATACAGCCCCAGTGGTAGTATATACAGCCCCAGTGGTAGTATACAGGGCCCCAGAGGTATATAGCAGCCCCAGTGGTAGTATACAGTGCCCCAGAGGTATATAGCAGCCCCAGTGGTAGTATACAGGGCCCCAGAGGTATATAGCAGCCCCAGTGGTAGTATACAGTGCCCCAGAGGTATATAGCAGCCCCAGTGGTAGTATACAGGGCCCCAGAGGTATATAGCAGCCCCAGTGGTAGTATACAGTGCCCCAGAGGTATATAGCAGCCCCAGTGGTAGTATACAGTGCCCCAGAGGTATATAGCAGCCCCAGTGGTAGTATACAGGGCCCCAGAGGTATATAGCAGCCCCAGTGGTAGTATACAGGGCCCCAGAGGTATATAGCAGCCCCAGTGGTAGTATACAGTGCCCCAGAGGTATATAGCAGCCCCAGCGGTAGTATACAGGCAGCCCCAGTAATGCAGGCCCCCCCCAGCGTCTCTCCGGTCACCTGTAAAGCAAGCTATACTTATCAGTGTCCCGCTCGCACCCGCCGCTGCCGACATCCACGATCCTCCATCTTCATGCGACTCCTCTTCCTGTTTCCTGTGCGCGTCGCCGGGAATGACGTCATTGCCGGCGACGCGCACAGAAACAGGAAGAGGAGTCGCATGAAGATGGAGGATCGTGGATGTCGGCAGCGGCGGGTGCGAGCGGGACACTGATAAGTATAGCTTGCTTTACAGGTGACCGGAGAGACCCTGGGGGGGCCCTGCATTACTGGGGATGCGGGGGCTGCTGTATACCGATGTATACATCGGTATGTACCGATGTATACATCGGTATACAGCACTGACTCGCGTATAAGCCGAGGGGGGTACTTTTCAGCCCAATTTTTGGGCTGAAAAACTCGGCTTATACGCGAGTATATACGGTACTTCAATAATAACTGGTTAATGGAAAAACAGCTACATGATGGGGGACCCAGCAATGAGCATGCTTTAAAAGGGGTTGGCTGTAAGAGATAACCTCCTAAATGGTCATTTTTGTTTTAATAAACTTTGCATAAGTCTTTAGTACAACTGAATTAAAAAAATGTGTAATACCCTATCTGCGCATTCTGTTTCTTTTTCCATTCATGAGCCGACTTTTTCTATTCTCTGCCTTCTGAACTCAACCTGCTCTAAGGCTGGGGTCACAGTTGCATTTTTCACAAGCGTTTTTGGAGACCTGCGTTTTCAAAAACGCATGTAAAAAACGCACCCATAGGCCCCCATGTTAAAAAACGCATGCCCTAATAGCAAAAACGCATGTGTGACTGTACAATGCGTTTTTGGTGCATTTCCAAAAACGCATGCATTTTTTAATATGGGGCCTTATGGGAAACGCATGCAAAAACGCATGTACAATTAGTGCCATTCAAAAATGCATGCGTTTTCCATAGGAGCCCATGTTAAAAAAACCGCAAGCGTTTTAGAAAACGCATGCGTTTTTTTAACATGAGCTCCTATGGAAAACACATGCGTTTTTGAATGGCACTAAAAGGTACTAATTGTACATGCATTTTTGCATGCGTTTTCCATAGGGGCCCATGTTATAAAAACACATGCATTTTCTACAAAAACGCATGCGTTTTTCAAAACGCACCAAAAAATAGTGCATGCACTATTTTTTGGTGCAGATTTAAAATCGCAGCCAAAAACGCAGGGAGCCATCACACACCTTAAAAAACTCATGCTGACATGAAAAAACGCATGTTAAAACGCATGAGTTTTTAAAAGGCACTAAGAAAACGCATGCCAACTGTGACCCCAGCCTTAGAAATATAATTAAAAGGTCACAAAGAGGTAAAATGTCAGCCTACTGAGTTGTAAGGTACGCCATATACACTGCTTAATAAAATAAAGGGAACACTTAAACAACACAATGTAACGCCAAGTCATTCACACTTCAGTGAAATCAACCTGTCCAGTTATGAAGCAACACCAATTGTGAATGACTTTTGGGACTTGTTTTATTTGCAGTTTTTCGTTATCTTTGACCAAGGCATGTGTTTGTGTTAAAGTTCAAATATTTTGCACCATTTGTGCTTCCACCTACTGAGCTTTCATGCAGCCTTTGGGGTTCAACTTAAAGATCCTATTGGACACTGCCGTTCATTGCCTCTCCACCGCTTTAACAGTCTGTGTGCTGCTGCTGATTACTATAGGACTTTCGTTACATTTATATACTATGTGTGGCTAGGGTAACACTTTCATGCGTTTTTTAAGGTTGCTTTTGGCAGCCTGCGTTTTTGGGCTGCGTTTTTGCTTTTAGTTTTGAAGCAGCCTTAAAAAACGCCATTTTTTGCCATTTAGTGCCATGCGTTTTCACATGCGTTTCCCATAGGGCCCCATGTTAAAAAAAACGCATGTGTTTTTTGGAAAAGCACCGAAAAACGTCTCAAGAGACGTTTTTGAGGCTGAGCCACAAACGCATCCAAAAAATGCATAGCACTTTAGCCATGCGTTTTTGGCATTGGGGCATGCATTTTTGCCATTATATCCTATGGATGCGATTTTGCATGCAATTTTCACATAATCC
Source organism: Allobates femoralis (assembly GCA_033576535.1). NCBI lineage: Eukaryota > Metazoa > Chordata > Amphibia > Anura > Aromobatidae > Allobates > Allobates femoralis. Next base: position 692,413,470 of record JARQOC010000003.1, on the reverse strand, counting down.
AAGTGTGAAAATCGCATGGAAAATCGCATCCAGCCCTCAAGTGTGACCCTAGCCTATATTAGGTTTTTTGTTTGTGTGTGTTATAGTTAAGTTTTTTGAGTTCACTCCTTGTGTGCTTGACTGTTTCGGCAAACAAGTGCTTTAATACTGCTCTACAGAGACTGGTGCAAAGTGCCACTTTTCTTAGTGTTACAATGTACTGTGTTTTATGATGTATCTGTGCAAACTGACAGGATTGAGTGGACTAGTTTTCATAATTTGACTAAAGAACTGAGACCGGCTTCCAGGGTCTCTGAGTGGAGACAGAAGAGATCCCACTCTGCTGAGCATTTTGTTGCATATAGGCAGTCTCTCGCCAGCTTCAAGTCCATGCTCACTGCCGCATAACAAACTTACTTCTCATCTTTCATATTCTCCCTGTCTAACAACCTTAACCAGCTAATTAACACTATCAATTCTCTCATCTGTCCCCCAGCACCTCTTCAATCTCCTCTTATCTGGGCTGAAGACTTTGCCTCTTCCTTCAAGCAGAAAATTGATAAAATCAGAGGACGCCTGCTGCCCCCAGAACCCTCCTCATTACTGCTCAGACCTCTTTTTCCAAAATCAGCTCCTCCACCATGCCAGAAGATCAAATCTCCTCTTGTCAGTCAAGATCACATCTAACCACCTGCACGCTTGACCAGCTCTCGTCCCACTTCATCCCGAACCTTGCTGCAGTCTTCATCCCATCCCTAACACATCTCTTCAAACTTTCAACCGGTGTTTTCCCCTCATCCTTTAAACATGCCTCAATCACATATACAGTGTTGGCCAAAAGTATTGACACCACTGCAATTCTGTCAGATAATACTCAGTTTCTTCCTGAAAATGATTGCAATCACAAATTATTTGGTATTATTATCTTCATTTAATTTGTCTTCAATGAAAAAAACACAAAAAGAATTGTCCTAAAGCCAAATTGGATATAAGGCTGGGGTCACACTTGGCATGAGTTTTTTTAGTGCCTTAAAAAAACGCATGCGTTTTTTTCATTTCAGCATGCGTTTTTTAAGGTGTCTGATGGCACCCTGCGTTTTTGCATGCGTTTTTAAAACAGCACCCAAAAATAGTGCATGCACTATTTTTTGGTGCTGTTTTATAAAAGCATGCGTTTTTTAGAAAACGCATACGTTTTTTTTAACATGGGCCCCTGTGGAAAACGCATGCCTTTTTTAATGGTACTAATTTACCATGCGTTTTTGCATGCGTTTTTGATCTCAGCTAATTACATAATTGCAAAAATGCACACAAAAACGCATGGTACTGTCACACATGCGTTTTTGCTATTAGGGCATGCGTTTTTTAACATGGGGGCCTATGGGTGCGTTTTTACATGTTTTTTAAAAATGCAGGTCTCCAAAAACTCATGAAAAAAAATGCAAGTGTGACCCCAGCCTAATTCCACACCAAACATAAAAAAGGGGGTGGACAAAAGTATTGGTGCCCTTAGAAAAATCATGTGATGCTTCTCTAATTTGTGTAATTAACAGCACCTGTAACTTACCTTTGGCACCTAACAGGTGTTGGCAATAACTAAATCACACTAGCAGCCAGTTGACATCGATTAAAGTTGACTCAACCTCTGTCCTGTGTCCTTGTGTGTACCACATTGAGCATGGAGAAAAGAAAGAAGACCAAAGAACTGTCTGAGGACTTGAGAAACCAAATTGTGAGGAAGCATGAGCAATCCCAAGGCTACAAGTCAATCTCCAAAGACCAGAATGTTCCTGTGTCTACCGTGCGCAGTGTCATCAAGAAGTTTAAAGCCGATGGCACTGTGGCTAACTTCCCTAGATGTGGATGGAAAAGAAAAATTGACAAGAGATTTCAACGCAAGATTGTGCGGATGGTGGATAAAGAACCTTGACTAACATCCAAACAAGTTCAAGCTGCCCTGCAGTCCGAAGGTACAACAGTGTCAACCCGTACTATCCGTCGGCGTCTGAATGAAAAGGGACAGTATGGTAGAAGACCCAGGAAGACCCCACTTCTTACCCCGAGACATAAAAAAGCCAGGCTGGAGTTTGCCAAAACTTACCTGAGAAAGCCTAAAATGTATTGGAAGAATGTTCTCTCTTTTTGGGCAAAGGCATCAACATAGAGTTTACAGGAGAAAAAAAGAGGCATTCAAAGAAAAGAACACGGTCCCTACAGTCAAACATGGCAGAGGTTCCCTGATGTTTTGGGGTTGCTTTGCTGCCTCTGGCACTGGACTGCTTGACCGTGTGCATGGCATTATGAAGTCTGAAGACTACCAACAAATTTTGCAGCATAATGTAGGGCCCAGTGTGAGAAAGCTGGGTCTCCCTCAGAGGTTATGGGTCTTCCAGCAGGACAATGACCCAAAACACTTCAAAAAGCACTAGAAAATGGTTTGAGAGAAAGCACTGGAGACTTCTAAGGTGGCCAGCAATGAGTCCAGACCTGAATCCCATAGAACACCTGTGGAGAGATCTAAAAATGGCAGTTTGGAGAAGGCACCCTTCAAATATCAGGGACCTGGAGCAATTTGCCAAAGAAGAATGGTCTAAAATTCCAGCAGAGCATTGTAAGAAACTCATTGATGGTTACCGGAAGCGGTTGATCGCAGTTATTTTGGCTAAAGGTTGTGCAACCAAGTATTAGGCTGAGGGTGCCAATACTTTTGTCTGGCCCATTTTTGGAGTTTTGTGTGAAATTATCAATGTATTGCATTTTGCTTCATTCTCTTTTGTGTTTTTTCATTTAAGACAAATTAAATAAAGATAATAATACCAAAGAATTTGTAATTGCAATCATTTTCAGGAAGAAACTGAGTATTATCTGACAGAATTGCAGGGTGTCAATACTTTTGGCCAACACTGTATTATCAAAAAGCCTTACATTGACTTATCCTCTATGTCTAGCTTTCACCTCATATCACTTCTTCCTGCATAAGGGGAGAGGAAAGAAACGTGTGTGTATGACCGGGATCGGGGAAGAAAAGTATATACCGTATATACTCGTGTATAAGCCGACCCGTGTATAAGCCGACCCCCCTACTTTTGCCCCCAAAACCTGGGAAAATTTATTGACTCGTGTATAAGCCGAGGGTGGACCCCAGCACAGGTATACAGCCCCCAGCAGTGTGGTATACAGCAGCCTCCCCAGTGGTATATACAGGCCCCAGCAGTGTTACAGCAGCAGCCCCAGTGGTATATACAGCAGCAGCCCCAGTGGTAGTATACAGCAGCCCCAGAGGTATATACAGCAGCCCCAGTGGTAGTATACAGCAGCAGCCCCAGTGGTAGTATACAGCAGCAGCCCCAGTGGTAGTATATAGCCCCAGTGGTAGTATATAGCCCCAGTGGTAGTATATAGCCCCAGTGGTAGTATACAGGGCCCCAGCAGGGCCCCCCCCATAATTTGGCGCCCCCACCTCAGTTTCTGGGCCCTCCCGCATGCAGCGCTGCACATATACATTACGTGTCTAGCAGCTGTTACCCTCCGGTGGCAGATCGCGGCTCCCGGCTCCGGGCTCCATCTTCCTCGCTGTCTTCCTGCTTTGTGACCGGCGCGATGACGTCATCGCGCCGGTCACATGACAACCAGGAAGACAGAGAGGAAGATGGAGCCCGGAGCCGGGAGCCGCGATCTGCCACCGGAGGGTAACAGCTGCTAGACACGTAATGTATATGTGCAGCGCTGCATGCGGGGGGGCCCAGAAACTGAGGTGGGGGCGCCAAACTTTGAGGGGGGCCGTATGACTCGCGTATAAGCCGAGGGGGGGACTTTTCAGCCCAATTTTTGGGCTGAAAAACTCGGCTTATACGCGAGTATATACGGTAACACTCGTTTTAGAGTGAAAAAATATTTTTTATTATAACAAATCCATGTGAATAAGGTAAAAAAGCACAAAACATTAAAACCATCTAAAAAATGTGCAACACCGCACAAGATATATCACAAAAACATGCCTCCTATGATTTCTAGCAATAATGCTGAACCTGCAGGATTAACCTGGTGGCAAAAAACAGGAATAGATACATAATAACACAAATTCCCATGATAAGGAATCTAGATATGCAGTAAGGTCACCTAGCTGTTAGGGCAAAAGATAGACCAGATAGTACTATAGCTGAGGCTCAATGCAAAGTAGTGCAAGACAATAAAGTGCAATTGAAGGCAAATGAAACCTCTGATAATGCCCTATTTGAAGTGGGACCAGAATAGACCATGCAAGAGAAAAACACTGCAATGGAAACACCGCATATCTGTGAATGGAAATGAAATTATAAGTTAGTCACCAGTCATAATACACCTGCAGGCAGGGAGGCATGAGAGCGTGGCTCTGGACCTACGCGTGTCGCTGCCTAAATGACAGCTTCCTCAGGGTAGAGCACCACTGGAGAGTGTGCTTCATTACCTTAAATATCCACAATAATGCACAGCACCTGTAAGGGAAATAAATGCCGTTAGCTCTTATTGAGACCTGTAGGGAGGAGTGTGGGGCTCTGTGTCTTGCATCATTGATGTTCCGGGGCACAGCGGCAGATTGACTTCCGGGTGAGTTAACCCAGAAGTCGCCTGTCTGTGCTGGAAGGGGGGATACACAGCTGTGCATGTCTGGAGCGCGGCCCGTAATGATCGGAGCCGTACATGCTCACTGTGTATGCAGCGTCGCTATGCGACTGTGCGCGCATGCGCAGACCGGCCGGTCTAGTCATAAAGCAGCGCTGATTGCCGTAAATGTGGGTAAAGTAAACCCACAGACGGCAAATCCGCAAGCAAGACAAAGTATAGTGCAAAATAGAAGCCCAGGAGGAGCCAGGGAAAAGAAGCAATATACAAAACACTTATAAAACAAGGGAAGTAATTATGAGCGAAGAATTAGTTTATAAACTATAATGAATAGCTGCTGCACCATCAATACCGCCACCTAGAGGGAGAAGATAGATATTACAGCACAAGTACAGCACAAAAAAACCAAAAGGAAAATTTAAGAATAAAAAACATACAAAAAATGGAGAAAGTTAAAAATACAAGTCTACATCCAAAATAACAGGCCAGAATTGCGCCTGTAGGATTAATTTAACGGATAAATGGTGTTCATTTTCTGCTTCTTATTCATCCCTAGCTCATTGTTGCCGCTTGTTGTTCTCTTCGCCAAAATCATCGATGTTATGATATTTACATATTATTCTCTGATGGAAGACATTGGTGTAATTCGTTCAGCAGCTCCATAATTAAATGGAAACACTGTAGATGCCATTTAGAAAGTCCATGACGGAGACAACACTCGAAGAGTCCCAATTCCGAACACATCTAACTGGAGGTGATCACAGCAGCAGTAGTGGTGTTTGAAAGCTTTCTCCTTGAGTGCTTGAATAGTACAGCGGATGCCATGTGCGTCCGTAGCCAGAGGAGGTCCGTTTAGGTACTAAGAAAGAAATAATAAATTTGAGAAATTTTCTTATTTCAATGAATGAAAAAAGAAGAACTCTAAAATAATATCTAAGTTTTGTAGTACCCATTAAAAAGAAACTCTTCATTCAGACCCTCTGGAGCCATACTTTTGAGTTGGAAAATCCAACGACTCTCCTTGCGTAACAGTTCTTCAGTAACACGTGCTTTCCTAATGGTGGGTAAAGCTTTATCCACCACTAAGATTTTTAGACCACTGTGAGAGCTACGATGTACCTCTCTGAAATGCCTAGCTACTGAGGTCAGGGTCTTACCGGCTTTGAGATGTTCTTCAGCACAAGAGATGCTGGAAATGTGGTTCTGAATACGTTTTCGGACCTCCTGAGTGGTCTGCCCGACATAGACCTTAGGACAGCTGCAAATGAGAACGTAAACAACGTTACGGGTACGGCAATTTGCATACAGTTTTGATTTGAATCCTTTGAGACATTCAACATGATCTGTACTACCAGAGGCCACCATTAAAGGACAGACTGAGCACTCTCCACATGGGTAGGTACCAAGGATCTTAAACCCTCTGCCAAGTGAAACGGAAGGTCTCTTGAAGTGACTTGTGGTAAGAGTGTCCTTCAAGTTTTTAGCTCTTTTAGCTACCAATTTTGGTTTGGGTCCAACAAATTGTGCAATTTTAGGGTCGTTTGATAGCAATGACCAATTGTGGTCCAGGGTTCGATATACGTCCCTCCAATGATTGTTAAAAGTTGTGATAACATTCAACTTATCTGGACTCGATCTAATCTTCCCTGTTAACAATTCAGTTCTATCCGTTGTGATTGTGGACCTATACGCGTTTGAGATGACCTTATGCGGGTACCCCCGTTTCTTAAACCTTTCTGTAAGGTCTCTTGCCTCTGACAGAAAGGTAGTGTTGTCAGAGCAATTTCTCTTGAGCCGATAAAATTGGCCTTTGGGAATAGCATTCCGCACATGCTGTGGATGGAAGCTCTGGTAATGGAGAACGCTGTTTGTGGCAGTGTCTTTTCTATGTAGAGCCGTGATGATCTTACCTTTTTCCTGTATAATTTTCAAATCCAAAAAGACTACTTCTGTCCAAGAGTACTGGGACGTCAAGGTGATGTTCCACGGGTTGTCGTTAAGAATGTCCACGAACTTCTGACAGTCCTCTAAGGTACCTGACCAAAAAAACAGAATGTCGTCGATATAACGATACCATTTGCGTACAGATCCATTGTACGCTGGAAGGGTGCGAACATGAACCTGCTCCCACCAACCCAAAAATAAATTTGCGTATGATGGCGCGCATTTCGCACCCATGGCGGTCCCTGATACCTGTCTATAGAAGGCTCTGTCAAAGGTGAAGTAATTATATTCGAGGACCATCCGCAGCAGATCGAGCAAGAATGAATCGTGTAACCGACTACCCGTACTTTCAAGATCCAGAAAATGGGTGACAGCTGAAATACCAAGATCATGATTAATGCAGGTGTACAGACTCTCTACATCCATTGTAACTAACAGAATCTGCTCTTCCAGAACCAAATCTCCCAATTGAACTATCAGGTGAGAAGAATCTCTAACGTACAAAGGAAGAGAAAGTACGTACGGTTGCAGATAAAAGTCAAGGTACGTGCAGGGTTTCTCAAACAGGCCTCCAATCCCTGAAACAATGGGTCTACCAGGAGGTTGTTCCAGGGATTTGTGCACCTTGGGTAGCATATAGAACGTTGGTACAATAGGGAATTTAATCAATAAAAATTCCTTTTCTTTTTTGGAAATTAAGCCAAGATCGAAGGCATGATAAATTAGAGTCCCCAACTTACGTTTAAAAGTATCGGTGGGGTCTGATGGTAATTTCCAATAGCAAGATCTGTTATCAAGCTGTCTTCTAGCTTCCCTTAGGTACATCTCGATGGGCCATAGCACCACATTCCCACCCTTGTCCGCTTCCCTTATGATGAAGTCCTTGCTGTTTTGAAGTGTGTTAAGGGCTACATGTTCCTGACGACTAAGGTTATTCCCTTGGAATTTATTAATTTTTAATTTCTTAATGTCGTTAACCGTTGCGTCAAAAAAAGTTTGCACTGCTGGAAATAGAGAAAACGGGGGTGTGGCCTGTGATGGAGATCTTTTGGTAAAAGGTATCTTATGTCTGATTGTACCTGTGGGATGTTCGTCCTCAGCCAAATCCAAGAGATCCTGCAGAGTGGCTCTGTCACAAGATGGTAGGGAGTCCAATACAGATGGACGATGGTACAATAACTTGAAGACAAGTTGCCTGCAAAAAAGGTAGACGTCCTTTATTAGTTCGAATTTATCCAAGATATTCACTGGAGAGAAGGAAAGTCCTTTTTTAAGTAAGCTCTGTTCATCAATGGACAAATTATAATTGGTAAGGTTGATTATTTGTAGGTTGTCACTTACACCACTACTGCATCCTGCAGAGCTCACCATCTTCCTCCCAGTCGTGCTCCCAATGGTAAGATCGGTGACCACTTGCCTGTTCGTGGATTGCGATTCCGTAGATTTGGCGGGCTTGCGCCTGCCCCTTCTGGTTGGTCTCCTTGATCCGTTTCTGACTCGGATAAAAAATCTTCAGCACCAGATGATGTGGAAGGGGCAGATGTGGAGTCTTGATTGTCTTCTTTGTTTTTTGGTGATCTATTTGGTCTATTGGGTTTTGGATACCCAAAGGGTTTTCTTGGTTTCTTGGGTCTGTTGGGTCTATTCGGTCTGGGATTGTCGTGGTGTACCCACTTATATTACCCTGTTTTCTTCCAGGTCCCTCTTGTCCCGGAGAATTTTCTGTTGTTTCCCTCTAATGATATCGTCTTCAAAACGATCAATTATTTCTTTTAATTTTGTCCTAAACGGGGCAACCTGTTTTACAAGATCAAAATCTTGTAATTTGGTCTCCAAGATTTTGATCTCTGTTTTAAGTTTTGTCAAGAGGGCCTTGTCATGTTCAATGAGCATCAGGATTATAATCTCTGAGCACTTTGAGAGGCCTGATTCCCAAACCTTTTTAAAACCAGCATCTACCTCCCAAGCAGGGAAAATCTGAACCCTCAATCCTCTGGGTGCCAACCCAAGCTTTATTATATTCTTCCAATGACTGAATGTTCCACCAAGTTTTACATATGTGTTTATGAAGTTTGATCAACCTTGAGGAGATTCCTTTAAAGGAATTATCCTCAACTACCGGTTCCCTGGCTCCAAAAATTCCTCCTTTATAATTTTTCCATGTAGCTTCTCTGGATTCAAGATCCATTCTCCTGAAAGGAGGAAGCTAGTATTTCAACCCACAAACCGGTCTGTGCACACTCCAGAAAGTGTCAAAGACACAAATAAGTACGTGAAAAAAGGGGGTTTTTTTTTGGAGTGGCACTAAGACACGGGATCCACCAGTCACACGTTTAATAGAACGAATGCATAAGGGGAGAGGAAAGAAACGTGTGTGTATGACCGGGATCGGGGAAGAAAAGTATATAACACTCGTTTTAGAGTGAAAAAATATTTTTTATTATAACAAATCCATGTGAATAAGGTAAAAAAGCACAAAACATTAAAACCATCTAAAAAATGTGCAACACCGCACAAGATATATCACAAAAACATGCCTCCTATGATTTCTAGCAATAACGCTGAACCTGCAGGATTAACCTGGTGGCAAAAAACAGGAATAGATACATAATAACACAAATTCCCATGATAAGGAATCTAGATATGCAGTAAGGTCACCTAGCTGTTAGGGCAAAAGATAGACCAGATAGTACTATAGCTGAGGCTCAATGCAAAGTAGTGCAAGACAATAAAGTGCAATTGAAGGCAAATGAAACCTCTGATAATGCCCTATTTGAAGTGGGACCAGAATAGACCATGCAAGAGAAAAACACTGCAATGGAAACACCGCATATCTGTGAATGGAAATGAAATTATAAGTTAGTCACCAGTCATAATACACCTGCAGGCAGGGAGGCATGAGAGCGTGGCTCTGGACCTACGCGTGTCGCTGCCTAAATGACAGCTTCCTCAGGGTAGAGCACCACTGGAGAGTGTGCTTCATTACCTTAAATATCCACAATAATGCACAGCACCTGTAAGGGAAATAAATGCCGTTAGCTCTTATTGAGACCTGTAGGGAGGAGTGTGGGGCTCTGTGTCTTGCATCATTGATGTTCCGGGGCACAGCGGCAGATTGACTTCCGGGTGAGTTAACCCAGAAGTCGCCTGTCTGTGCTGGAAGGGGGGATACACAGCTGTGCATGTCTGGAGCGCGGCCCGTAATGATCGGAGCCATACATGCTCACTGTGTATGCAGCGTACAGTTATTGTACCATCGTCCATCTGTATTGGACTCCCTACCATCTTGTGACAGAGCCACTCTGCAGGATCTCTTGGATTTGGCTGAGGACGAACATCCCACAGGTACAATCAGACATAAGATACCTTTTACCAAAAGATCTCCATCACAGGCCACACCCCCGTTTTCTCTATTTCCAGCAGTGCAAACTTTTTTTGACGCAACGGTTAACGACATTAAGAAATTAAAAATTAATAAATTCCAAGGGAATAACCTTAGTCGTCAGGAACATGTAGCCCTTAACACACTTTAAAACAGCAAGGACTTCATCATAAGGGAAGCGGACAAGGGTGGGAATGTGGTGCTATGGCCCATCGAGATGTACCTAAGGGAAGCTAGAAGACAGCTTGATAACAGATCTTGCTATTGGAAATTACCATCAGACCCCACCGATACTTTTAAACGTAAGTTGGGGACTCTAATTTATCATGCCTTCGATCTTGGCTTAATTTCCAAAAAAGAAAAGGAATTTTTATTGATTAAATTCCCTATTGTACCAACGTTCTATATGCTACCCAAGGTGCACAAATCCCTGGAACAACCTCCTGGTAGATCCATTGTTTCAGGGATTGGAGGCCTGTTTGAGAAACCCTGCACGTACCTTGACTTTTATCTGCAACCGTACGTACTTTCACTTCCTTCGTACGTTAGAGATTCTTCTCACCTGATAGTTCAATTGGGAGATTTGGTTCTGGAAGAGCAGATTCTGTTAGTTACAATGGATGTAGAGAGTCTGTACACCTGCATTAATCATGATCTTGGTATTTCAGCTGTCACCCATTTTCTGGATCTTGAAAGTACGGGTAGTCGGTTACACGATTCATTCTTGCTCGATCTGCTGCGGATGGTCCTCGAATATAATTACTTCACCTTTGACAGAGCCTTCTATAGACAGGTATCAGGGACCGCCATGGGTGCGAAATGCGCGCCATCATACGCAAATTTATTTTTGGGTTGGTGGGAGCAGGTTCATGTTCGCACCCTTCCAGCGTACAATGGATCTGTACGCAAATGGTATCGTTATATCGACGACATTCTGTTTTTTTGGTCAGGTACCTTAGAGGACTGTCAGAAGTTCGTGGACATTCTTAACGACAACCCGTGGAACATCACCTTGACGTCCCAGTACTCTTGGACAGAAGTAGTCTTTTTGGATTTGAAAATTATACAGGAAAAAGGTAAGATCATCACGGCTCTACATAGAAAAGACACTGCCACAAACAGCGTTCTCCATTACCAGAGCTTCCATCCACAGCATGTGCGGAATGCTATTCCCAAAGGCCAATTTTATCGGCTCAAGAGAAATTGCTCTGACAACACTACCTTTCTGTCAGAGGCAAGAGACCTTACAGAAAGGTTTAAGAAACGGGGGTACCCGCATAAGGTCATCTCAAACGCGTATAGGTCCACAATCACAACGGATAGAACTGAATTGTTAACAGGGAAGATTAGATCGAGTCCAGATAAGTTGAATGTTATCACAACTTTTAACAATCATTGGAGGGACGTATATCGAACCCTGGACCACAATTGGTCATTGCTATCAAACGACCCTAAAATTGCACAATTTGTTGGACCCAAACCAAAATTGGTAGCTAAAAGAGCTAAAAACTTGAAGGACACTCTTACCACAAGTCACTTCAAGAGACCTTCCGTTTCACTTGGCAGAGGGTTTAAGATCCTTGGTACCTACCCATGTGGAGAGTGCTCAGTCTGTCCTTTAATGGTGGCCTCTGGTAGTACAGATCATGTTGAATGTCTCAAAGGATTCAAATCAAAACTGTATGCAAATTGCCGTACCCGTAACGTTGTTTACGTTCTCATTTGCAGCTGTCCTAAGGTCTATGTCGGGCAGACCACTCAGGAGGTCCGAAAACGTATTCAGAACCACATTTCCAGCATCTCTTGTGCTGAAGAACATCTCAAAGCCGGTAAGACCCTGACCTCAGTAGCTAGGCATTTCAGAGAGGTACATCGTAGCTCTCACAGTGGTCTAAAAATCTTGGTGGTGGATAAAGCTTTACCCACCATTAGGAAAGCACGTGTTACTGAAGAACTGTTACGCAAGGAGAGTCGTTGGATTTTCCAACTCAAAAGTATGGCTCCAGAGGGTCTGAATGAAGAGTTTCTTTTTAATGGGTACTACAAAACTTAGATATTATTTTAGAGTTCTTCTTTTTTCATTCATTGAAATAAGAAAATTTCTCAAATTTATTATTTCTTTCTTAGTACCTAAACGGACCTCCTCTGGCTACGGACGCACATGGCATCCGCTGTACTATTCAAGCACTCAAGGAGAAAGCTTTCAAACACCACTACTGCTGCTGCGATCACCTCCAGTTAGATGTGTTCGGAATTGGAACTCTTCGAGTGTTGTCTCCGTCATGGACTTTCTAAATGGCATCTACAGTGTTTCCATTTAATTATGGAGCTGCTGAACGAATTACACCAATGTCTTCCATCAGAGAATAATATGTAAATATCATAACATCGATGATTTTGGCGAAGAGAACAACAAGCGGCAACAATGAGCTAGGGATGAATAAGAAGCAGAAAATGAACACCATTTATCCGTTAAATTAATCCTACAGGCGCAATTCTGGCCTGTTATTTTGGATGTAGACTTGTATTTTTAACTTTCTCCATTTTTTGTATGTTTTTTATTCTTAAATTTTCCTTTTGGTTTTTTTGTGCTGTACTTGTGCTGTAATATCTATCTTCTCCCTCTAGGTGGCGGTATTGATGGTGCAGCAGCTATTCATTATAGTTTATAAACTAATTCTTCGCTCATAATTACTTCCCTTGTTTTATAAGTGTTTTGTATATTGCTTCTTTTCCCTGGCTCCTCCTGGGCTTCTATTTTGCACTATACTTTGTCTTGCTTGCGGATTTGCCGTCTGTGGGTTTACTTTACCCACATTTACGGCAATCAGCGCTGCTTTATGACTAGACCAGCCGGTCTGCGCATGCGCGCACGTCGCATAGCGACGCTGCATACACAGTGAGCATGTACGGCTCCGATCATTACGGGCCGCGCTCCAGACATGCACAGCTGTGTATCCCCCCTTCCAGCACAGACAGGCGACTTCTGGGTTAACTCACCCGGAAGTCAATCTGCCGCTGTGCCCCGGAACATCAATGATGCAAGACACAGAGCCCCACACTCCTCCCTACAGGTCTCAATAAGAGCTAACGGCATTTATTTCCCTTACAGGTGCTGTGCATTATTGTGGATATTTAAGGTAATGAAGCACACTCTCCAGTGGTGCTCTACCCTGAGGAAGCTGTCATTTAGGCAGCGACACGCGTAGGTCCAGAGCCACGCTCTCATGCCTCCCTGCCTGCAGGTGTATTATGACTGGTGACTAACTTATAATTTCATTTCCATTCACAGATATGCGGTGTTTCCATTGCAGTGTTTTTCTCTTGCATGGTCTATTCTGGTCCCACTTCAAATAGGGCATTATCAGAGGTTTCATTTGCCTTCAATTGCACTTTATTGTCTTGCACTACTTTGCATTGAGCCTCAGCTATAGTACTATCTGGTCTATCTTTTGCCCTAACAGCTAGGTGACCTTACTGCATATCTAGATTCCTTATCATGGGAATTTGTGTTATTATGTATCTATTCCTGTTTTTTGCCACCAGGTTAATCCTGCAGGTTCAGCATTATTGCTAGAAATCATAGGAGGCATGTTTTTGTGATATATCTTGTGCGGTGTTGCACATTTTTTAGATGGTTTTAATGTTTTGTGCTTTTTTACCTTATTCACATGGATTTGTTATAATAAAAAATATTTTTTCACTCTAAAACGAGTGTTATATACTTTTCTTCCCCGATCCCGGTCATACACACACGTTTCTTTCCTCTCCCCTTATGCATCCATTCTATTAAACGTGTGACTGGTGGATCCCGTGTCTTAGTGCCACTCCAAAAAAAACCCCCCTTTTTTCACATATCACTTCTTCCTTATGTCTCAAAACTGCTGAAACAGCATGTCCATCTTGAACTGTCCTCACACCTGTCCTCCTGCTCCCTCTTTGACCGATTACAATCTGGCTTTTTACTGCATCTCTCAACTGAAACCGCCCTAACTAAAGTTACCAATGATCTACTAGCTGCCAAGAGCAAGCAACACTACTCTCTCCTCCTCCTGGACCTGTCTTCTGCCTTCGAGACTGTAGACCATTCCCTTTTGTGACAGTTTCTCTCATCTTTTTGATTCACAGACTTGGGCCTATTCTGGATCTCTTCATATCTAACAGACCAGACATTCAGCATCTCCCTCTCCATCACTACCTCCTCATCTTACCCCTTGTCTGTTGGTGTTCACCAAGGCTGAGTACTAGCACCCCTTTTATATATACACCTTTGGCCTGGAACAACTCATAGAGACTCACAGCTTTCAGTATCATCTCTACACTGATGACATGCAGATCTACCCCTCTGGACCTGACATCACCTCTTTACTAACCAAAATCCCACAACGTCCATCTGCTATTTCATCTTTCTTTTCTGCTTGCTCTCTAAAACTCAACATGAAGAAAACAGAATTTATCATGTTTCCCCCATCACACTCTAGCCCTCCACCAGACTTAACCATCACAGTCAATGGCTACTCACTTCCCCAGTCCCGCATGCTCAGTGCCTCGGGATAATCCTTGAATCTGCCCTATCTTTCAAACCACATGTCCAAGCCCTTGCCACCTCCTGCCAACTCCAAGTCAAAAATATTTCTTGGGTCTGTACAGTTCTTGACCAAGAAACTACAAAAACATTTGAGCATGCCTTCATCATCTCCCGCCTTGACTATTGCAACCTCCTTCTCTCTGGAATTCCCTCTAGCACTCTTGCACCCCTCCAATCTATTCTAAACTCTGCTGCCCAACTAATCCACCTGTCTCCCTGTTATTCCCCAGCCTCTCCTCCTGGCAAGCCCTCTATTGCCTTCCCATTACCCAGAGACTTCAGTTCAAAACTCTAACTATGACACACAAAGCCATCCACAACCTGTCCCTCCATATATCTGTGACATGGTCTCCCGGTACCTACCTACATGCAACTTGTGATCCTCTCAAGATTTCCTTTTCTACTCCACTCTTTTCTCTTCCTCCTACAACTGCACACAACGTTTCTCCTGTGTATCCCCCACACTCTGGAACTCCATGCCCCAAAACATCAGACTCTCATCTACCATGGAAACTTTCAAAAGGAACTTGAAAACCCATCTCTTCCGACAAGTCTACAACCTGCAGTGATCTTCAGGCCACTAAACCGCCGCACGACCGGCTCTACCCTCTCCTAGTGTATCCTCACTCATACCTTGTAGTCTGTAAGCCCTGTAGAGCAAAGTCCTCTCTCCTCCTGTACCTGTGTGTGCCTTGTATTGTTCATAAATATTGTACTTGTCTATGCATGCCCGTTTTCACATGTAGCGCACCATGTAATAAATGGCACAATAATAATAATATCAGCTAGCCTGCACTCACATACAGGTGAAAACTTTATAAACTAAAGATACAAGTTATAAATTGGCTGGAAATAATGGCATTCGTTGTGCATACACATTAGTTTTCTGATAAGTTACCTGAAATAAAAAGTACACTTTAAACTTAATATGTTTATTATTCACACTTTAAACTTATTATGTTTATTATTCAGCAACAGTATCCACAGTGCAATTGTTTTGTATAAGCATTAAAAAATGATTTAGTGACAATAAACCTTCTGTATCTCAGCATCTGCAGTTTAATGTAAGATTTATAATTGCATGCCAATCTATATTCTGCTGAAAAGGGAGATGGAGAAACAAAGGCATAGATGAGAAAATCCAGAATTGTTTAGAGATGATACAGAAATCTGAAAAAAAAAATCATGAATTCAATTAGCAACTACTGTCCTTTGGGGATGAATAATGTATGAAGACACAGGACAATAGAGAAGTCGAAAGTACTTCAGTCTTTTGTATGAACAGTTTTATGTGCAAACCAACATTTCTAAACAGGAGATTTTTCCACTGTAATGCAATTCAAATTTGCTGAAAACATAATGGGAAAGATACTTGATTTTAGTGCTTTAATAATGGATTTTCCAATTACAGGAAAAAAATTACATTAAAATAGAAGCGGAGCGGTGCTATGATGCAGCCATTCTATCAAGAATTTAGAAGTGAATACATAATTTTTCAACAAGGAAAATGTATTTGAATATTACTTGACTCTATTTTGTGAATTCAGTTTGGTGCCTTTTGGTTAAATGATATTATGCGTTGTGATGTTCGGTAATTGGATTATATTGCTTTTTTTATATCAATCCGCATTGGTACTTTTCCAGCCTAAGAAATTTGAGAGACATAACAATAAATATATCATAATAAGAAATGACAATAAATATATAACATTTGTGATTTCATAATTAAAAATAATTATGTTAGTTCTCTGGCTTTTTAAACCAAATGCCTCATAAGGACAAGGGGGTAATGCCATATTTTACTCTCAACATATTGCTAAGAATGGTCTGTTATTTGCTTGATTAACTTCTGGTGCCCTGGTACTTTTCTCCTTATGTGCGCATCCTCTTATTAACATGTCTTTTTACTCTTATTATATGAATTTCTTGTTTTCCCTTTTACCTTAAAAAAGTATTTGATGTTGATGTTGTCTATGTTGAATCTATAAAACTACCTCCACAAAGCATGTATAATTTTCTAAACAATCTGGTGCTTGTAATGCTGACATTCCCATGCTGTGCTACCTCCCTGCAACAGGGATGCCGGCTTACTCACCAACACAGCCGTGCCTCTTCTCTTTCCTGCTGCTGTCTACGTGTGCAGATGTCTCTTCCTACTCTTGGTGCATGCCGTGTACAGGTCTCCTGGGAGTGTGCCTAAGATGCACGGCCACACTCCTGCCCTGCATTTAAAGGGCCGGAGTGTTATTTCCAGGAAGTGCCCCTCAGCCTATGGCCCGGATGCCCCGACTTCCTCATCGTTGCCGTCCCGGTCGTCCTCCCCGGGTCCCTCCTCCTTGGAGTCTGACTGGCTGGATGACTCCTCTAGGACTGCCTTTACGACCACATCGGGTTCTCCCTCGGGCTCCTCTGGGACGTCAGACTCAACTGGCTCCTCCGGGACCGCGTCATCATCAGCAGATGGCTCAGGGTCATCTGGCTCCGTGCGGGGCCCAGATGCCCTGATTTCTATATTGATGACCGGTTCAAGTCTCAACTCCAGGAAAACTGGTGGCGGGCCTGGTTTCAGGACCTCCTCGGCGCTCTCAGGCTCACCCGGGGTCAGGGCTCTTGCCTGCGCCTCTGGCTCTGGCCTCCTACCTCCCCGCTGCTCTGCCAGCCGGGAAAGCTCAGACCAGGTACTGGCGCACATCCACCTGAAGGTCCAGTCCATTGTTTCATTTAACTGGACCCTCAAGTCCTGAAATGTGGTCTCCTAAAAGGCAGCATCCACCTCGTGGGTCAACAGGGAAGCTGCTCCTGGGCCTGCGGTCTCCGCACAGATCTCGTCCTTCACCTCTTGGATCAGGTCTTGGAGTCTCATAGCCGCCAACAGACCCGTTGACCGCACCCGTCCTTCTTTGTCTGTCTACTGCTGCACCCTTCCTGCCACTTTTTGTATCTTCCAGCAAGGGTACTTTGATCTTCAGCCCGCCCCCTGGTTTTTCAGTGGCAATTGGGGCAGGGAGGCAGTTTTGCGCCTCTGGCATGGCCCTCCCATGACTAGGGGTGGAGGAACACCCCTGGGCCTGCACATGTTGTCAAGTCTCTGGCCCCGCCATTTTGGGGCCCAGCAACAATGTTCGGTTTAAAACAAAGTCCAAGGCGCACAGTACTTGGTGTTACCGGGCACAGGATCCTGTTCATGAGGTTAAAAGCTGACCTACCCCAGGGCCATGGGGTACCCGGTTCCAGGCATTGATTTATTAGGGGAAGTCACGGGCGGCCTGTGCCCAGACCCGTGGAACTGGTGGTTGCTGAAAAAAGGGTTAAATGAAAATAAAAATAAAAGAAAAAGAGTTTGTGATGCCACCCACGGTATCCGGTAATGATACCGGTGCTGCTGCAGACATCCGGGGATGATGATGAGGCAGCTACTTGGTAGCATTTCCCATAGGTGGAGCAGAATTCACAAGGCAGTGATAGGATGAATAGAGAACTCATACAGGGAGGCAGCTCATCAGGTGGAGTTGCAGGCGGGCTGACAGTCTGGGGGAACAAGAATATGGCTCCTCCGGCGCAGGCTAATAAACACACCACAGCTCCTGTCTCTGAACCGGGTTTTACTGGTGACTCAGGCAGCAAAACAGTCTTTACACACAGTCAACGGGTACTGCTAGCCTGGGTAGTCACCAGAGGATTAGGATGTCTCACTGGGGCCCTGTGTGATGTTCCTGCCTGGTCCTTTCATCTGTCCTTACTGCACTCTCCCACTGTTCCTTTCTTGCGCTCCTGCGCACAGAGCCAACCGCCAGTCCCCATGGATTCTTGTGGATGACTCCTGACTTTACGGGCCTCCGGACCCTATATGGAGCTTTAGGGGATTTATGCCGGGGTTGGCTGTGACCTCTGTAGAGGCCCGTGCCCTCCGGTTTCTGTGGCTCGGGGTAAACACCCACACCGCCTCGGAGCCAATCCTCCAGTTTTGGACTGGATTCTTCCGTCCCGGAGATTTACCGACATGAATTTGGGTGCACCTCAACACTTTAGGATCCCCTTCTTTCTCTGGCCACCTGTACTGAGGTGCCCTCTGCTGCGCTTCTCGCAGGTCCTACTCCAACCGACTTCCCTCTCTGACTGACTTTCTCGCTCTCCACTACCTACCTAAGCTCCACCAGTGGCACCGGTTTCCTAGCAACAGATTAACCTATTGGTCCCCTGACCTAAGGTGTGTGGATGTGTGTGGTGAGGGCCCCCTATTGACATCCCAGTCCCCTGGTCACAGAGATACTACACACTCTGGTCTGGGTGCAGTACCCCTCCGTGGCATCCCGACCAGCGGGGCGCCACATCTGCATCCTCCAACATTCCTGCAATCCAGTTTCATGCAAATTTTTTATGAAATATTATTAAAGTATGATTTCTATGTTAGTGGGTACCCCTTCTTTCATTCCTTCTTGTCTGTGATAACTAACCTTGATCTTACGTGAACTTTTATTCAAATTAGAGAAGATGTATGAAAATCAGCAGTTAAATTGGTTGTCCGGACTAATTCCACAAGGTTTCAGTCACTCTATGGGACTGCAGACTTATGAATCCTCACTTCATATGCACTGTGCGCTGTATTTTCCAGTTTACAAAGCCGGAGTTGGTAGTCAAATGGCCGAAAGTATTAACTATGCATTCTCTCGGGCAGAATCTAGCTAGATGGACATGGCCTTGCAAGTGTATTGAGGAAAGCCATGCCCATTTAGACAGATTCTGGCCTAGAGTAGTCACATTGCATACTTTTAGCACCTTGACTGCCAGTCCCAGCTTCAACAATGGAGATTCCTCACAGTACACAGTGTATATGATGTGAAGATTCACAAGGCTGCGGTCACATATGTTAACTGAATATTTATTAATTCAGGCTGGACAACCCCTTCATGACCTTTGACATGCCTATACATTATGGTTTCCAGTGAGTTCTCGACCCATGACATATAGGTAAAGTACATAATGGATATTGCATGCACAGGAACTGTACCCACACTATCTGTGCTTGGACTTCTGCTTTTGAGAAAGCTGAGTCCTCCATCTCACAGCCAGGAGTAGTTCCCTGTTTAACCCACTAAATGCTGCGATCAATAGAGAATGCAGTATTTAGGAGGCTGGAGGAGTGTGCTCCTCACACGAGATAGAGACACCCACAACATGATCATGTGGGCCTGATCACTGCCTTGGAATCCTGAGGTCATCATTATGATGACTTTGGGGTCACACAACTAGGGAAAGTGAGGAGCATGGTCATAGAGGTGATCTATCAGTGCTGGTGCATTGTAATAGATAATAACAGCAATCATGCTAATAAAAAGTAATGTTCCACAGAAGTGAAAAAGTTAGAAAAGTTAAAGTAAAGAAAATTGTTAAAGGGATCCTGTCATCTCCAAAACGGTCCTAAGCTACCAAAACATGTCCCTGCAGCATCCTAACACTAATCTCATAGTCCTTTTGTCTCCTAAAAGCATCCTGTGAAAGTGAATAAAAATGATTTTATACTCACTCATTAGGGATTATAATTAGCAGGGGCTATATTCTTTAGCCCCTAGGGTGTGTTATTTTGCAGACTGAATGATCCAACCTCTCTCTGTCTGTGCTGCAGAGATGTGGAGCTGAAGGCAGGACTAATGATTGGCATTCTGTGAGTGATAGAGAGGGGGGAGGGTAATGCCTGCACAAGCAGAGCAGACAGACAGAGAGAGGGTGGATCATTCAGGCTGCAAAACAACACATCCTAGGGACTACAGAATATAGCCCCTGCTAATTATAATCACTAATGAGTAAGTATTAAAACCTTTTTATGCACTTTCACAGGATGCTTTTAGGAGACAAAAGGAGTGTGAGAATAGCGATAGGATGCTGCAGGGACATGTTTTGGTAGCTTATGAGGTGTTCTGGAGGTGACAGGATTCCTTCAAATAAAAAAAATCTAAAATATACAGCAAATTTATTTAAAAAATACCAATAAATACATATTTTTATCTAAATAAAAACAAAAACGTACACCCATTTTGTATCGCCATGTCCGGACATCACGATTTATAAAACTGTCACACTATTGAACCCCTTTAGTGAACACCATAAAAAAATGGTGCAAAAAACCCATGCTTTTTTTATCATACTGCCAAAAAACATGGAATAAAATGCAATCAAAAAGTTGCATATAAATAAAAATAGCATCACTAAAAATATCATCTTGTCCCACAAATAAAAAGCCACCACACAGCTCCATCAACAGATAAATAAAAAAGCGATAGCTCTCAGAATAGAGCAATGCAAAACCAATTTATTTTTTTTTTTAATTATTTTTATGGTGCTAAAGTAGCAAAACATGAAAAAAAAATTGGTATTGCTCTAATCATACTGACCTGAAGAATAAACTCGTCTTTTCACTTTAAGGACATGGTGAGCTGCACAGTAAAAAATCTTGAAGTGCTATTTCTTCTAAATTCTGCCTCACAAAAAGCAGAATATCAAAAAATATTATGTGGCCCAAAATAGGAACAATAAATACTCCAACTCACCCGGCAAAAAAACAAGCCCTCATATGTTTGTCGGCAAAAGAATAAAAAGACTATACCTTTCAAAATTCAGGATGAAAAAAACCTTTATTTGGTAAAAAAGCATTTTTAGTGAGATAATAAAAAAAAACAACTATATAAATATGGTATTACTGTAATCATACTGACTAGGGATGAGTGAGTATACTCGCTACTATTCGGTATTCGCGGAATAGTAGCGGTATTCGGGCTACTCGCTACTCTCCGAGTACTTATGAGTACTCGGAAGTAGCGAGTATTCCTAATACTTTCGCAGTGTATCTATAGATACACTGCGAAAGTAGCCTAAAAGTGATTAAAAGTTGTTAAAAAATAATAAACTTACATACTCACCTTCCGACGCCTGCACCGGGATCGGCAGAGAAGCCATCCGATCACTGGACAAGGACCTGTCACTACTAGCCAATCAGATGGCCGGTAGCGATCTGGCAAATCAGATGGCGCCACGTCACAACCACGTGATCGCTAGCGGCCACCTGATTGGCCAATTTGCAAGGTCCTAGATGTACTATCAGGACCTTGCAAACTGGCCAATCAGGTGGCCCCTAGCGATGACGTAGTTGTGACATGGCGACATCTGTTTGGCCAGATCGCTACCGGCCATCTGATTGGCTAGTAGTGACAGGTCCTTGTCCAGCGATCGGATGTCTTCTCTGCTGGTCCCGATGCAGGCGTCGGAAGGTGAATATGTAAGTTTATTATTTTTTAACAACTTTTACTCACTTTTAGGCTACTTTCGCAGTGTATCTATAGATACAATGCAAAAGTATTCGTACTCGCTATACTCGCAATGAGTAGCGAGTACCGGTACCTACTCTTTGCGAGTATAGGGAGCAGGAATATTAAGGTACTCGCTCATTCCTAATACTGACCTGAGGAATAAAGCCGCCTAATAACTTAAACCATAAGGCGAACTTAGTAATACCGTGTTTCCCCGAAAGTAAGACACCGTCTTATATTTTTTTTGGGTCCAAAAAGACCGACATGTCTTACTTTCGGGGGGTGTCTTATATTAGCCAAAAAAAAAAAGACAAATGACAAAATGACAGCCTGCCACATCTCACACACACACATCTCACATCTCACACACACACACACACATCTCACACACACACACATCACACACACACACACATCTCACACACACACAAACACACACATCTCACACACACACACACACACACACACACTTTCACTTTCTTACCTTACCTCTTTCTTTTCTTTCCACTGCTGCTTTGGTGGTGCACACGGGCCAGCTGATGTCAGTCCTGGGCTGTGATTGGCTCCTGCCCTGGGCCAATCACAGCGCCGGAGCCCTGGGCCAATCACAGCGCCGGAGCCCAGGGCCAATCACAGCGCCGGAGCCCAGGGCCAATCACAGCGCAGGAGCCCAGGGCCAATCACAGCGCAGGAGCCCTGGGCCAATCACAGCCCAGGACTGACGTCAGCTGGCCGATTCCTGCACTGTGATTGGCGCAGGGCTCGTGGCGGAGTGGAGAGAAGGAGAGAGGGCCAGAGCTCCAGGGCACAGCGTATTGGCGGGGACTGACAGTGGGGACAGCGGGGGCACGGGGAGCGGTGCCGCAGTGCCACAGATCCGGTGATGTGATCCGGACAGGTACGCCTTACATTCAGGGGGGTGGCTTATATTAGAAAGTAGGGCGCCCCCCAAAGCATGCCTTACTTTCGGGGGCGACCTACTTTCGGGGAAACACGGTAATAGTAATAAAGGACATTCTTCAAATGCTGTTAGTTTATTCCGCTTACATTTATCCTGCACTCAACGCTGAGCTTTTACATCGAGGATTACATGCAAATCTCTGAAACATGTGATTCTGAAAAAATTCCCAATGGAAAATTCACCTACAGTATATGAGTGTTGGCAGCGGATCATTGAGGATACAATGAAAGCATGTTGACAACAGAATCTAGCTTTAATTAGCATCAAACAGGTACAGATATTTGTGGAAACAGGAATATACATCTTAAATATCTTTTTGCAGCATCAGCAAGCTGCTGTGCTTCTCTTCACTTGCACAGACACAGGAACCTGCTTACAGTCACATGGTATTTCCTGTGTGTGAGCCTCTGGGAGTGTTCCCCTTTTTTTTTTTAAACTAACTTTACTGAGAATGCACGAAGCTAGCATTATAACATTTATACATACAGGATTGGAGTTGTTGCACTTAACATATTCCAACAATGAGGCAGAGGGAGTCACTTTTACCTTCTGTCTGGCCTGTGGTCTGGCTGGGTCCATGTTGTATGCATCTTTTTAGGCATGCACAAAAGAGTCAAGAGTAACTCTGCTACATCATTATAAGGAATGGATCAGTCAGGGGTTTCATCTTAATCACGAATTTGGAAATCCATTAAATGCAGCATCACCTGGAGCATCTCAAAACCAACTCCCTTAGGCTAAGGTCACACTTGATGAGTGCCATCTACTAAAAGGATGCGTTAAAAGGATAGTTTTTTCTCCTGGCATTCACGTGACGTGTGTACATTTTTGACACATGCATTAACGCATGCTTTAACGCATGGTACATGTATGTACCATGCGTTAACGGATGCGTTTGTCATAGACTCCAATGATAAATTAACGCATCTGGTACAGTCATGTTTCCCAAAACGACTCAAAAAATGCTGCAGACCGTGTTATGATGTGCGCTAAAAAAATACATAGTGCCAAACGCATACCAATTTGGCCATGCGTTTTTTGTATTAACACATCTGTTTGCAGAAATTTATAGATGAAAGAAATGCATTCTTTTGGCAGATGCTTGGCGCTAGTGTGACCCTAGCCTTATTCACATGCACCAGTCTGGTACCATGGGAGCAGGTTTTCTAGATGCTCCAGGTAAATGCTGCTTTTAATTCTAGGTAAATTTGCTTGGGCCTTCCCCGCAATTATTCATGAATGCTTGCCTGGTGGTGTGAGGGTTAATTCTGAAAAGTCAGGCATGTGTAGTGTCAGCTGCTTATTTGCCTTTCTTCACATGCACTAGTCTGGCACCTTGGAGGGGGTTTTGAGATGCTCAAGTAAATTCTGCTTTTAATGGTTCTGCATTATGTGTATGTTGGAGGCAGCATGGCAGATCAGATTGCCTTGACATGGCAGGGTGGCGCAAAAGATTGATCAATATTTTGCCAAAAATCTCAATTTCATAATATTATACAGTTTTGAAGGAATATATGCATCTGCATATTTTTTTATTGCAATCTATCTTCTGGTGGCGCTGGCTTGTTCGTTGCTTTTTGATGCAGAATATGTTTGGCCCTATATAAATAAAACATATTATTATTTTAATATGTCTCAATTTTATTCCAGAAATCATAGTTTCCAAACAGGGTATTCCAAAATCTTGAAGACCTTTTGTAACATTGTCATTTATTTACCACTCAGATACCAATGGTCAAACAGTGTGTTAATCAGACACTTGAGTAATATCTTTGGAGTTATGTTTCCTGATTCTAAGTTAGACAAGCAGGATCATCTTCTATTGATGACCTTTGTAATTAAAAATCAATTTTAAGAATCAATCAAAACTTTTTACTTTGAAATCTTGGGTATTACTTTCATTTTACTTCTTTTGCAACCTCTGAGATGGATACTTTGGAGTCTAGGTTATTTGTTGTAAAGTTAAAGTTTATCAGTTATAAAAGGTAA
This sequence comes from Allobates femoralis, assembly GCA_033576535.1. Classification (NCBI taxonomy): domain Eukaryota; kingdom Metazoa; phylum Chordata; class Amphibia; order Anura; family Aromobatidae; genus Allobates; species Allobates femoralis. The sequence continues at coordinate 692,388,724 of JARQOC010000003.1, read as the reverse complement.
ACATTTGAAAAGAGCACAAAAAAGTCAAATTCATTTGCTAAAAGAAGACATACTACCATAGTGGCCTAGGTTTTGGTACTTTGGACAAGGTGTGGTCATTAACCCTGTAGCTTTCCATTGAAAACTTCTTCTATCTTTTCGGGTGTCTAGTGTAATAAATCTCTGTTCAAAATATATTGTTAAACTGTTCACCTTGTAAGGCCCCTTTCACATCAGCGGATCATCTGACAGATCCGGACAGAAAACCGCACCTGACACCTAACAGCTGCACTTGCGATACACTTGGGGCAAGCCCCATGCATTCTCTATGGGTCTTGCAGTAAGTGCGGTATTGCTGCCATCCTGCATTTGCGGCTGCGAAAAAAAAATGCGGTCAGCTGAGGTTTTTTTGCGGCCGCAACTGCTACAAGTGCCAGATCGCGGCAATACCGCACTTGCCGCAAGCCCCATAGAGAATGCATGGGGCTTACCTCAAGTGTGTTGCAAGTGCGGCCGTTTGGTGGCAGATGCGTTAGATGCGGTTTCTGTACGGAACTCTATTTTAGAGTTATACTAGTTATGACCTATAGAGGTAATTAGTTGCCTGTTTACGTTGTTTAGATGTTAAACATGATCTTGCAGAGCTCTTAGTCTGTCCCCTTTAAGAATAGTGTGTGCCAAGAGACCGCCCCCTCCTTCCTCTGAGATGAAGAGATCCTTGTAGTCAGTTTCCCAGTTCATCAGTGAGAAGATAAAACTTGTGTTTCTGGCTCTCCATTCCTTACAACTTCCTTCTCATCAGATGATTCCAGTAATAGCAATGCAGTTACTTGTTTTTTGTAGAATCTGTGTGAACAGGTTATAATTTAGCCATTAGTACAGAGAGAACTGTCTGATAGGAGATGTGTTATACCCTGTACTTCTTCATGCTAGCATATTTGCATTGTATGTAGATAAAGGTATTTCTGTGGGAAATACTGTAAAGTGAAGTGTATTGCACTCTGAGATGCACTATTTGAGTTAATGCCTTTTGCACTGTATGCAGATAGATGCTTTCTGTATAGAATAGAGCCTGCTGCAGTGACCTTTACTTATGTTGACTATAACCTGTGTTATCACTGTGTTAGGCTAGGGTCACGTCTGCATTCTTTTTTTTTTTTTTTAAAACCTTATCCGGTTTTGAGCTTTCAAAAAGCTCAAAACCGGATCAAGAAATGCTCCTCATAGGAGCCAATGCTAAAAACCGGATTGCTTCACAAGCAATCCGGTTTCTGTCTCCGGCTCTGCAGCCTGTGTGAAAAATCATGCAGGCTGCAGTTTTCGGAGCGGTTCTAGCATCTGCAATGTGGGAACCGGATTGCTCTGGATGTGTAATCCTGAGCAATGCGGTTCCCGCATATACTTTGCTTATCTCAGCTGCCGCCGGGATAAGCAAAGTGCTCTGTGTATAGTGAAAGTGTTTATTTAATAAATAAATGCTTGTACAATGTCTCTAAGGAGTGCCCAATCCCCATAGAGACCTTACACCCACTCAGGTGGGCTTATACTGCTGTAATGTGTTATGTACAACAGCTGACTTCTGTCAGCTGTTGTACACCCACAAACTGACCCCCCCGCAGGGGCGTAACTACAATAGGTGCAGGAGTTTGCGATCGCACCCGGGCCCTGCAGCCTAGGGGGGCCCCAGCAGTCCCTTTGGCCTATAGAGAAAGACTAATACTATTAAAGATTTGCAATAATTGGGGGCCCCATTGGAGTTTTCGCATCAGGGCCCCTGGGCCTGAAGTTACGCCACTGCCTCCCCGCATCTTTATACCTGTCCCTGCACCCCCTCTTATCATTTCTAGCCATCCCTTTTGCAGAACAACACAATTTTGTAAAGTAGAGAAAAGAGGTTATATTTACCTCGTCCTGTGTGAGTTCTCTGTTTCTGAAAAAGTCTCAAAAGGCGGGTCTGTCTGCTGCTCCCTCCTCCCGTTTTGTACGTATGCATGCCGTCTCTCGGCTTGCTGCAGTGCTGAGAGCCTGGCAGCGTCATGAAAGGGGCGGGACTAAAAGCATGGCATATCGGTAGCCCCGCCCCTTTTATGACGCTGCGAGGCTTTCAGCACTGCAGCAAGCTGAGAGGGGGCGTGCATAATTACAAAGCGGGCGGAGGGAAAAGCAGACAGGCCCGCTTTTGGAGACTTTTTCAGAAACAGAGAACTCACAAAGAATGAGGTAAATATAACCTCTTTTCTCTACTTTACAAAATCGTTTTGTTCTCCAAAAGGGATGGCTAGAAATGATAAGAGGGGGTGCAGGGACAGGTATAAAGATGCGGCGGGGTTAGTTTGTGGGTGTACAACAGCTGACAGGAGTCAGCTGTTGTACATAACACATTACAGCATTATATGCCCAGCTGAGTGGGTGTAAGGTCTCTAGGGGGACTGGGCAGCCCCCTAGAGACATTAAACAAACATTTATTTATTAAATGTTAAGTTTTACAGAACACAGAGCACTTTGCTTATCCCGGCAACAGCCGGGACAAGCAAAGTATATGCGGGAACCGCATTGCTCAGGATTACACATCCTGAGCAATCTGGTTCCCGCATTGCAGACAGGAGTCAGCTGTTGTACATAACACATTACAGCAGTATAAGCCCACCTGAGATGGTGTAAGGTCTCTAGGGGGACTGGGCACCCCCTAGAGACATTGAACAAACATTTATTTATTGAATTTTAAGTTTTACAGAACACAGAACAGTTTGCTCATCCCTGCGGCAGCAGGGATGAGCAAACTATCCGGTAACCGGATTGCTCAGGATTACACATCCTGAGCAATCCGGTTCCCGGATTGCTGAATGTATGAAGACAATTGCGTTCACCGCATCCGGATCTGGATGCGGTGAAAGCAATTCAGGTTTAAAGTGTGACCCTAGCCTTAGTTCTTGTTTCTTTAATGCACCCAGTACTGACTGTGATTATTCTGTACTTGTATTCTAGTTTTTACACACACACATTAACGTTCACACAATCAAGTTCATCACCTCAATAAATATAGACTCCAGAAATCCTACAGTCTGTTCCTTGGGGAAGTTAACGAGGGTTAAGCTGTATGCTAGATATCCACAACTCCACATGTGGAAGAAGGCAGAACAATGGTTATTACTTTATTTAGGTAATTGGAGAGGTTATCATCCAGAGGAGGAATTCAGGATTCAGAGAGAGTGACAGCAATGTCAACAACTTGATGAGGACATTTATTTTCTTAATGACCTTGGTATAGAGATGAGTGAATCAACTCATGGAGGAACAAGTTCAATCTCAAGTTGAGTTTCCTGAAATTCTTGGTTTGACATATATTCAAACATTTTAAGATTTGATTTGTGGTGAGTAAATGTGCTGTACAGAAGCTCAGCAAGTATAATTAATTCCCTGATTTGTGCTATTACCTCATAAGCTCAACTACTAAAACTCCCAGCATACTGTTTGGTTATTTGGTTGTTGTTTATTGCATTACTCTCTATATTCATGTTCTTTTCTTATGGGGTGTTCATCCCATTCTTGACTCAGCTTAACAATCTCTTTATGTCCATCTTCATGATAAACCCTGCTCTGATCATAACTGTGCAATATTGTGCTTGACTGAACCTCTTTACACTCTTGCCTGAACTTCTGGTATCTAATTCTTGTAATTTATTTGAAAATAGTGTTGTTTTCTTATTATGTTCCTAGTTCTGTCCCTTCTTTTACAGACTAGGCTAGGACTATTCATGCCTCAGGCTCCTTCCTCCAGGGTTGTTGGTCACCTTGTTGTAAGTCCAGATCCCTGTATATGGGATAAAGGGTGAAGGCCAGATTTCTTCTGTGATCTGCTAGTCAAAGTGGTTGGTGCCAAGTCTGTCCAAGTTAACTTCTTTGATCAGACAGCCTCTTACACACTTAGATTAGATGATATAAGTTATTTGCATCTGTTTTTCTTATCCAGCGTTACTTTCCTATTTTGTGGTTTACTGTACATACGAGCAGTATATATGGTATTCAGTACTTTAAGTATGCTTTATTCTCACAAAAAAATTTTTTTTTTAATTTTTTTATTACTCTTAGTAAAGTTATTGAAGTGACACATTAAAAATAGCACAACTATTTCGGTAGAAACAGAAAAGAACTCTATATCAGCACCGTTTTTGCATTTGTGCCTTTACAATATTTTAGCTTTTCACAGACAGGATCATTTGAAATTTTGTATCACTAAGCAACTCTTCTCGTCTAACGTTAGCATCTAGGCTGCCTTTTCAACTAGATTTATCTTAATGAGAAAAGGAGTTTAAATGGAGATCATCTATGCTACTGCAAGACTAAGATCAACATATGATGTAATAACTGTCTGGTTTCCTCTAAAATCTAAGCCTAACACTATTTTCATAATATTTTCAGACATCTGAATTAGTATAAGGTTAAATTCACTCTTATTTTCTTGTTCGGCTCTTAAAACAGTACTATGTAGGTAGTTGGAATGTGAAAATAGGCTGTTCATTTGTTCATGTGACGCACCCAGGGCAGGGTATTCAGCTCTCAGGCTTGGTCTGGGATGTCACGGGTGGCTGCCCGAGGCTGTGGCCCTGGTGGGCAATGAATAAGTGGCCAAAAATAAAATAAATAGTTTGTATATATAGGTTCGTGACGCCACCTGCAGTACCTGGTGATGCTCACCAGCGCCGCTACAGTCCTTCGGTGGTCGATGGTATTGCGGCAATGATGGTGTAGTCCTCCGCAGGCAGGACTGGACCGCCGGGGCAGCAATTCTATAAGGAAACAGTTCATGCAAAGAAAGATGCAGCAGAGTCGGCAATTCACTTCACCGGGTACTTTACTGGAAAACTTTCAATCATCAACACAGTCCTTCAGTGCAGTAGATGTTATAATGACAAATGCTACGGGTGCTGCAAGTAGAATTTTGGTTGGTAGATGGATCCCTCACTGTGTGCCATTCTTGTTCCTTTCTTTCCCTTGCCTCCCAGTGGCAGTGAAGTCTGATTTCCTAAAGACCAATCTGACCTCCTGCTGTTCCTTGTTCTGCTCTCCCTTATACCTTCGGGTGAACCTTCTCTGCATCCTACAGCATCCTGCTACTCCTGGCTCCCCTCTTCTTGGGATCTTTGGGAGTCAGGGGCGTACATGAAGATACCCCTGTTCTTCGGATTGTCTGTGAGCCTTATAGAATTCACAGGTGCGAGCTCCGGTACCCGGTTCCTTTCCTGGGGCAAACTCTCTGGTTACTCTACTCCCCACTATCGTGAACTCCCGTTCTGAGTTACTTGCTTTCTTTCATTCCTTCTGGGATCTCTTCTGTCTATTCTGGGTCCCTCAGCCAAGGAGACCCTCCTTGCTCCCTCCAGGCCGACTGCCTGGCTCTAACTCACTCCTCTCTCTTCTCCCTCCGATCCACTAGTTCCCCCTGGAACAAAGTATTTGCATTTGTCTCTTGTTTGCTGCAATTTATGGCTGGTTTGACTAGACTTTGTCTTTGTTTAAGCTATTTCAGCAGTACCAAGTATCATTGACTTTGTTTCCAAAACTTGTATGTTATTGGATAAGTGCTAAGCCATCCTATTCAAGCCATTAAGACTGACATAGAAGCTGTGTGTGCTTGTTCTCCCATCGATCGACAAACTTGAATATGGATCAGAACTGGCAGATGTAGAGATCCTTTGCATCTCACTCCAAATTAGCTCTCCCTGGAAAGGGGTTTCCACAACAATAGGTACTCTCCAAATATACAAAAACAAATTTGAACATCACTGATGATGACTCCGATTTTTCAAGACTGGTGATTTTTATGATCATCTTGATAAACTAGCATTTTGGAATCAGGTGCTCCTGATCCATTGGGAGATCTTGTACCTCACAAAAATCCTTTGCACTGTAAAGAAAAACCCCTTCACAAAATTACTAAAATCCCAATAATCATCTAACCTTAAAAAAAAAGTACTTAATGACAGCAAATAAAGTATCAAACCAATAATCAGTTTTAAAAATAAAATAGACACGATTAGACTTTGCCAAAAAGCATCTTAAGAAAACAGCCTAGTTCTTAACAATAGTGATGAGCAAGCAGTAAAATGCTCGGGTACTCGATGCTCGGGTCGAGCATATCGAGATGCTTGGGTGCTCAGCCTGAGCACCGAGCCCAATGTTAACCTATGGGAAAGTCGAGCATTTTTCTGGCATGACCCCTGGCAGCCTGGATAAACCCTAAAAAAGCAGAAATGTATAAGAACAGTGCTCAAATGACATGGGAACAGCATGGGGAAGACCCCTTTAAGCATTTCTGACTCCCAGGTCACTGCTGTGAGCAATGTTGTCTGAGTATTACGCCACTTTTAGGGACTCACAATAAAACGTCCAAAAACTAAACCAAAATGGATTTTCCTGGGCAAAATATTAAGGGCTCAGACTCACTTGTGAAACAGTGTTAGTGTATTATATATTTTTCTATTACATTAAAGATTGTTTAAAAAAAAATTGGAAGGCAATCTGATGGCCCTTTTAAGAGACGTGGAGGAGGGCATTATTAAATATTGTATGTTCCCATTATTAGGAAGTGGATCTCCCATAGTCTTGCCCTATGCAGGGCTGCCAAAATTGTGAGGCACTCCGATGCTCCTTTTAAGAGACGTGGAGGAGGGCCTTGGTAAATAATGTTCCCAATGTTAGGAAGTGGGTCTTCCATAGTCTTGCCCCATGCAAGGCTGCCAAAAATTGTGAGGCACTCCAATGCCCCTTTTAAGAGATGTGGAGGAGGGCCTCTTTAACCCCTTCCTGACCTGTGACATTATAGAGACGTCATGAATGTCGGTGCATTCCCGACCCATGATGTCGTTATAACATCATGGGTTGTTTTTGCTCCTGCAGCTCCGGTGACAGTGTCAGTGACAAGTCACCGGAGGCACCTATACTTTAGCCCGGGGGGGTGGCTTAGCCCCCCTGTGGCTAAACTCACTCTGTTTTGCAGTTGAAATTGAGACTGCCAATCAGAGAGAGTTGCCCCCTCCAGATCTGATTGGAGCTCTACAATCAGATCTGGATGGGCGGGATGGCAGGTGCCCTCTCCCTACTAGCCCATCCCACTCCAGGGACTCCCCCCTGATCCCTTTCTACCCACCCCACCTGCGGTAATACTCATCCACCGGCGGTATGCCCGCTGGTGGTAAATGACTGTTACCGCCGGCGGGCTGCACCCGCTGGTCAGCTTCCTCAACCCCCTCTTAGTGTGATCACGGAGGGGGCTGAGGAAGCTGACACCCCTTCTGTGCCCCTTTCCATCCCCCCCTCACCTCCCGGCGGGCTGCACCCACCGGTGCACCTGCCGGCCAGCTCCAGTGTGGGCCCCTCCACCTCTCCCGGGCTCCTCCTCTTTGATGAGGTAAGTATGAATGAATGGATGGATGGATGGATGGGTGATTGGGGGGAAGCATGCATGCATGGGTGCATGGGTGATGGATGGGTGATTGGGTGCATGCATGCATGCATGGATAGATGGATGGGTGAGTGGGTGCATGCATTCATGCATTTATGGGTGGATGGATGGGTGAGTGGGTACATTCATGCATGCATGGATGCATGGGTGGATGCATGCATGGGTGGATTGATGCATGGGTGCATGCATGGGTGGATGGGTGCATGCATGGGTGGATGTATATGTGCATGCATGGATGTGTGCATGCATGGATGGATGTGTGCATGCGTGGATGTGTGCATGGATGGATGTGTGCTTGTGTGCGTGGAAGTGTGGATGCATGTGCATGCATGTGTGCATGGATGGATGTTGCATTCATGGATGTGAGCGTGCATGGTTGCGTATGTGGAGTGTGGATGCGTGCATGCATGGATGTGTGGATGTGTGCATGGATGGATGTGCACATGGATAGATGTGTGTGTGCATGCGTGGATGTGTGCATGTGTGGATGTGGGCATGTGTGCATGTGGGCATGGAGGATGTGTGCATGTGTGGATGTGTGCATGCATGGATGTGTGCGTGAGTGGATGTGTGTGTGCGAGGATGCGTGCGTAGATGTGTGGATGCGTGGATGTGTGGGTGCATGGATGGATGTGTGCATGGATAGATGTCTGTGCATGCGTGGATGTGTGCGTGTGTGGATGCGTGTGTGCATGGATGGATGTTGCATGGATGGATGTGTGCATGCATGGATGTGTGCATGCATGGATGTGTGCGTGCATGGATGGATGTGTGCATAGATGGATGTGTGCATGCATGGATTTGTGCGTGTGTGGATGTGTGTGTGAATGTGTGGATGCGTGTGTGGATGCGTGCATGGATGGATGTGTGCATTGATAGATGGTGTGTGTGGATGGGTGCATGCGTCGATGATGAATGTATGGGTGGATGGATGGGTGCAACAAGGGATCAAGTGTCCTCTTGTTGTAGTCTCTGGGATCATAGTCATGGTGCACTGTATGACAGATCATTGCCATACAGTGCACCATAACTCTGACCCCAGAGACTGTAGGAAGAGGACACTTGATCCCTTGCTGCAGTCTCTGGATTGAGCAGAGGCGATTGAGCGTTGTGGGACCTTCGTTGTGGACTACGTTGGAGGTGATCGAGGGTTGTGGGACCTTTGTTATGGACTACGTCGGAGGCGATCGAGCGTCATGGGACCTTCGTTGTGGACTACGTCGGATCTTTATAATAAAGATGGAGTCAAAATTTTGTTTGTGTTGTATTTTTTTTGACTATTTACTACAGATTCCTAATGGCCGGGTCTAACATTGGCCCGAGATTATGAATCTCGGACTTAGTGCCAGCTGGCAATAAAAAGCTGGCATTTATTACCTAGTTTGCCATTGGCACCAGGGCAACTGGAAGAGCCTGGGTACAGTGCCAGAAAATGGTATTTCAATGAATGCACCATTTTCTGGGGCAGCTGCGGGCTGCAATTCGCAGCATGGGAGGCCCAGAATGCTTGGGCCTCTCCATGCTGAGGATTCCAGCCCCCAGCTGCCTAGTTGTACCTGGCTGTGCCACAAATATGGCGGAGCCCGACGTCATTTTTTTTTTCTAGAATTAGTTGTAGAAATAAAACAAAATGGGTTTCGCTGTATTTTTAGTTGCCAGCCAGGTACAACGAGGCAGCAGGGGTTGCTGGCAGTCCGTAGCTGCCAAGTTGTACCTGGCTGGACCAAAATTATGGCGGAGACCCACATAATTTTTTTTTCTAAAACCAGTTCTAGAAATATTTAAAAAAAAGGCCTTTGCTGTATTTTTGATTGCCAGCCAGGTACAACTTGGCAGCTGAGGGGCTGGAATCCTCAGCATGGATAAACCCAAACATGAGCCCCCACGCTGCAAATCGCAACCCACAGCCACCCCAGAAAATAGCGAATTCATTAGAGGCACCATTTTCTGGTGCTGTAAACCAACTCTACCAGTTGCCCTTGTGATGGAGGCACACGGGTTCTCCATACACGACATGGTGTCCGCTAACAATTTTAATGGAATATTAGCTCCAATTGTTAGCGGAAACCATATCGCGTATGGAGAGCCCCTCCCTGTGTGCCTGAATATTGGAGCTCCCTCACAAGTGACCCCATTTTGGAAAATAGAATCCCCAAAGAACTTATCTAGATGCATAGTAAGCACTTTGAACCCTCAGGTGCTTCATAAATTGATCCGTAATAAGGAAAAAGTACTTTTTTTTCACACAAATTTTCTTTTTTAATTTTTACGGATCAATTTGTGAAGCACCTGGGGGTTGAAATTGCCCACTATGCATCTAGATAAGTTCCTTATGGGGTCTAGTTTTCAAAATGGGGTCACTTTTGTGGGAGCTCCAATGTTTAGGCACATAAGGGATCCCCATACGCGACAAGGTGTCCACTAACAATTGGAATTGTTAGCTAATTTTCCATTTACGGTAAATTGTTAGATGACACCATGTCGCGTTTGGAGAGCCCCTGTGTGCCTAAACACTGGATCTCCCCCACAAGTGAACCCACTTTGAAAACTAAACCCCCAAGAGAACATATCTAGATGCATAGTGAGCACTTTGAACTCCCAGGTGCTTCACAAATTAATCCGTAGAAATGAAAAAATAAATTATGTGTGGAAAAAAAAGTACTTTTTCATTTTTACGGATCAATTTGTAAAACATCTGGGGGTTCAAAGTGCTCACTATGAATCTAGATAAGTTCCTTTGGGGTCTAGTTTCCAAAATGGGGTCACTTGGGGGGAGCTCCAATGTTTAGGCACATAGGGGCTCCCCAAACTCGACATGGTGTCCGCTAACAATTTAAATGGAAAATTAGCTCAAATTGTTAGCGGACACCATGTTGCATTTGGAGAGCCCCTGTGTGCCTAAACATTGGAGCTCCATGACAAGTGACCCCATTTTGGAAACTAGACTCCCCAGGGAACTTATCTCAATGGGTGGTTAGTATTTTGAACCCCCAGGTGCTTCACAAATTAATCTGTAAAAATGAAAAAAGAAACCTTTTTGTGGAAAAAATATAACTTTTTCATTATTACAGATCGATTTGTGAAACATCTGGGGATCAAAATGCTCACCACCCATCTAGATAAGTTCCCTGGGGGTTCTAGTTTCAAAAATGGGATCACTTGTGGGGGAGCTCCAATGTTTAGGCACACAGGGGCTTTCCAAATGCGACATGGTGTCTGCTAACAATTTGAGCTAATTTTCCATTGAAATTATTAGCGGACACCATGTCGCATTTGGAGCGCCTCTGTGTGCCTAAACATTGGAGCTCCCCCACAAGTGACCCCATTTTGGAAACTAGACTCTCCAAGAAAGTTATCTAGATGGGTGGTGAGCACTTTAATCCCCCAGATGTTTAACAAATTGATCCATAAAAATGAAAAAGTACTTTATTTCACAAAAAAATTCTTTTAGCCTAACATTTTTCATTTTCACATGGGCAACAGGATAAAATGCATCCTACAATTTGTTGGGCAATTTCTCCTGAGTACATTGATACCTCAATTGTGGTCATAAACCACTGGGCACACAGTAGGGCTCAGAAGTGAAGGAGCGCTAATTCACTTTTTGAATGGAAAATTAGCTCCAAAAGTCAAATTGCGCTCCTTCTTTTCTGAGCACTGCCGTGCGCCCAAACAATGGTTTATGACCACATATCAGGTATCAGTGTACTCATAAGAAATTGCTCAACAAATTTTAGGGTCCAATTTATCCTGTTGCCCATGTGAAAATGAAAGAATTGAGGCTAAAAAACATTTTGTTAGAAAAATTAAAATGTCAATTTTTTCTTTCCACGTTGCTTTAGTTCCTGAGAAGCACCTGAAGGGTTAATAATCTTCTTGAATGTAGTTTTGAGTAGCTTGAGGGGTGCAGTTTTTGGAATGGCCCTTGCCGGCTTTCAGCGGCGTTTGCAGCTTTCGGCTCACAGACTGGTGTGTGATGTCCCCATGTGTTGGAATTCCACACTGCACATGTTGGTCAGTATTTGTGAGCAGAAGAGGGCAGCTGTTAAAGGGAACCTGTCACCTGGATCTAAGCCCCTACACTATCACTACCTGTCCCTGCACCTTCCTAGCTGCTCCCTATCTATCCCTCTCTGAGCTAAATCCGCCCTATAAAAGTGCAGAAAAATAACTTAGAACTTACAGAAGTCCCTGAGGCTGGGGACTGAGAAGGCGGCGCCAGGCTCCATTCAGCCCCTCCTCCATGCAGCAGCACACTCCCCGCTGGGCGGCGTTATTCTTTCTTCATCGCCATCTCCATTTGGAATCTCCCACCCACTTTACACTGTAAGGTAGCGGTTAGGATCGGCACGACAGAAGGCAGTGACTCAGGTATTTACTCACACAGCACACAGTTCAGGTATTCACAGACCTCCAGATTCCGATGTAACAGGTCAGACTAACCCCCCGATCAGAATATATCCGAAGTATAAACTGGGCTAGCCCAGAATATACCCCCCTGGGCCAGAATATACCCTTGGTATATTCTGGCCTAGCCCAAACTATACCCCGGGGTATAAACAGGCCTAGGCCAGATTATAACTCTCCGTATACCACAGCAGCTGTAGATCAGGGCCCCAAGCCGTGCACAGGGCCCCAAGCAATGCATGAGGGCCCGAGGCAGCACAAGGTGGCCCCAGGCAGCAGAAAGTGGCCCTACGCAACATACAGGGGCCCCAGGCAGTGCTAGGGGCCCCAGGCAGTGCTAGGGGCCCCAGGCAGTGCATGGGGGCCCGAGGCAGCACACAGGGGCCCCAGGCTACACACAGGATCCCAGGCTACACACAGGGGCCCCAGCCAGCATACAAGGGCCCTAGGCAGTACACGGGGCCCCAGGCAGTGCACAGGGCCCCAGGCAGTGCACAGGGCCTCAGGCAGCACAAAGTGGCCCCAGGCAGCACAAAGTGACCCCAGGCAACATACAGGGGCCCCAGGCAGTACTAGGGGCCCCAGGCTACACACAGGATCCCAGGCTACACACAGGGGCCCCAGCCAGCATACAAGGGCCCCAGGCAGTGCACAGGGCCCCAGGCAGCACAAAGTGGCCCCAGGCAACATACAGGGGCCCATGCAGTACCAGGGGCCCCAGGCTACACACAGGATCCCAGGCTACACACAGGGGCCCCATGCAGCATACAAGGGCCCCAGGCAGTGCACAGGGCCCCAGGCAGTGCACAGGGCCCCAGGCAGCACAAAGTGGCCCCAGGCAACATACAGGGGCCCCAGGCAGTACCAGGGGCCCCAGGCTACACATAGGATCCCAGGCTACACACAAGGGCTCCATGCAGCATACAAGGGCCCCAAGCAGCACACAGGGGCCCCAGGCAGCACAAAGTGACCACAGGCAATATACAGGGGCCCCAGGCAGTGGGCCACCCGGGGCCACTTTGTGCTGCCTGGGGCCCCTGTGTGCTGCCTCTGGCCCCCATGCGCTGCCTGGGACCCCTTTGTACTGCCTGGGGCCCTTGTATGCTGCATGGGGCCCCTGTATGTAGCCTGGGACCCTGTGTGTAGCCTGGGGCCCCTAGTACTGCCTGGGGCCCCTGTATGTTGCCTGGGGCCACTTTGTGCTGCCTGGGGCCACTTTGTGCTGCCTGGGGCCTGTGCACTGCCTGGGGCCCCGTGCACTGCCTGGGGTCCTTGTATGCTGCATGGGGCCCCTGTGTGTAGCCTGGGATCCTGTGTGTAGCTTGTGGCCCCTACTACTGCCTGGGGCCCCTGTATGTTGCCTGGGGCCTCTTTGTGCTGCTTGGGGCCACTTTGTGCTGCCTGGGGCCCTGTGCACTGCCTGGGGCCCCTAGCACTGCCTGGGGCCCTAGCACTGCCTGGGCCCTAGCACTGCCTGGGGCCCCTGTATGTTGCGTAGGGCCACTTTCTGCTGCCTGGGGCCACTTTGTGCTGCCTTGGGCCCCCATGTGTTGCTTGGAGCCCTGATCTACAGCTGCTGTGGTATACGGAGGGGTATAATCTGGCCTAGGCCACTTTAACCCCGAGTATATTCTGGTCGGGGGGTTAGTCTGGCCTGTTACACCGGGGCACAGCCGAGTAGAATCTCATACAATCCCAGCAGCTTCTGCTGTTGTCCTGACACACTCCACCCCCTCCCCACAGCCCAGGGCAGCACATATCATCTCCTATTCACCTGCACACCTGGGAGTCAGTGATTTCAATCAGCACTAAGCTCCAGTATCAGCTCACCCTGTGTGTGCTGCTACCGAGCAGAAGTTACAATCTCCCATATGCTGTGTCTCAGTCAGGGGACACATCGAGGTCGCATCACCACAACATGATAGGTGTAAAGCACAGATTCCAAATGGAGGAGGCGGCGATGAAGAAAGAATAATGCCGCCCAGCGGGGCGTGTGCTGCTGCATGGAGGAGGGGCTGAATGGAGCCTGGTGCCGCCTTCTCAGTCCCCAGCCTCAGGGACTTCTGTAAGTTCTAAGTTATTTTTCTGCACTTTTATAGGGCGGATTTAGCTCAGAGAGGGATAGATAGGGAGCAGCTAGGAAGGTGCAGGGACAGGTAGTGATAGTGTAGCGGCTTAGATCCAGGTGACAGGTTCCCTTTAAGTACTAGCATCAACTAGGCCGTCGATATACAGTTCAATCTCCACACATAAGACCTCAGGAGTGGACATGGATGTCCGACATATGTACCGTCCTCCAAAACTTTGAGGACTCCACCAAGATGGTGAGCGGCGATGATGCCATCATTAGCGTCACCATCCCGCTTCTCTGTCTTCTAAAACGCTTTCTGCTCAAAAAGACGATGCATTGCACGCGGAGCCCGAAAAGTTGGAGCAAGAAACCATACTGGGTGATTACACACAGCCCAGCCTCATCTCATCCCAACGTGCATTGGAGGATTATGACGAGGACAGAGGAGGATGAAGAAATAGAGCTACTTTCATGCAGAATTGACGGTAATACATGCACAACCGTCAGACCGTCGGTTCAGCGTGGATGGCCAGAGGACAGGGGAGAGGAGGAGGATGATGAAGCCAGCATGGACAGTCATTCTGTTGGTGAGGACCCTGAAGTCTTGCCTGTTAACAGTCTGTACTATTAAAGATGGCTGCCACACCTCTATGTTGGGTGCTAGCTGGAAAAATACATAACGCTACTAGATAAATATCCACTGTACACCAACTCAGAAATTCTAGTGAGAAAAAAGCTAATGGCTGAAATGTATTAATGCACAGTGTGAACTGGAGCAAAAGGCACAGTAGAAAACTACTCAAAGCCTATGTAAGGAATAACATGAGAACTTAGCTGATGTGATGGCCATGACATCCGAGCCCGGTAACCGCGGCAAGGTCTCCCATTCTACCAGGTCCTACTCTAGTCACCTTATGTCTGCAGTGTGAACTTGCGTGTATGGGTATATGCCACTAAGTGCAATTAAAATCTGTATTTATGGGGTGTGTCTGGAACCAAAGCTACAAATAAAACGCAGAGTCTCCTTGCGCCGACAGGGCGGGGGGAGGGTGCACAGTCCAAAAAATAACTATATGTAATATTAAAGATGGCTGGCACACCTCTATGTTGGGTGCAAGCGGGAAAAATACATAACGTTACTAGATAAATATCCGCTGCACATCAACTTTTTGTTAACAGTCTGGCGCACATGGCTGAATTTGTGTTACGCTGCCTTTCTCGTGACCCTCGCGTTATCAACATCTTGGCGGACACTCATTACTAGTTGGTGACACTTTTAGACCAAAGCTACAAGGAGAACGTTATTTCTCTTATTCCCGAGGTGGAGAGGTCTACAAAAATGCTGCAGTACCAGATGGCCATAGTCACGGAATTAGTTAAAAAATTCCCTTCTAAAAAAACGCCAGCGGCAGAAGTCACGATTCGGTGGACAACCAAGGTGTCCGGCTGAGAGAGGCACAAGTCCAATCCAGCAGAGGTAGGGGAACACTCTCAAAGATCTGGGACACTTTTCCCAGCACCTCCAGTACCACAGGCCCTGAGGTGCGGGGTAGTGTCACAAGGACTGCAAAAATTGCCAAGATGCTGAGGGAGTACCTTGCCGATCGTACAAAAGTGCTCCTAGACTCCTCTGTGCCTTATAATTATTGGGTATCCAAGCTGGACACATGGCAGGAATTGGCTCTCTACGCCTTGGAAGTCCTGGCCTTCCTTGCCGCTAGCGTTTTGTCAGAGCGTGTTTTTAGTGCCGCAGGTGGAATCATTACTGATAAACGCACTTGCCTGTCAACTGAAAATGCTGACAGGCTGACTCTGATCAAGATGAATAAGGGTTAGATTGGGCCTGACTTCACCACACCACCACCAAATGATAGCAGAATTTAAATTTTGTGCCGGTAAATTGCCATGCACCTCCGCACACCCACACATCGGTACACACTTCATGACTTTGGCTATTTGCTGTACTGCTCCTCCTTCTCCTCATCTGCCACCATCATATGATCAGTGCGACCGTGGTTCATGATGCAACGAAAACATAATTTTTTTACATCATATTTATGATGATGATTACCCTAACAGTTCAAAAGTTAGGCAGTAGTTTCATGTATACCCCCCCAGGGGTAAATGTTTTAGTCCATGCTTACAGAATGGACATTACAAGTACAGGAGACCGGCTCCTTTGTAATGGGAACAATATTTAGAAGCTCTCCTCCATGTTTCTTTCCAGGGGCATTGAGGTGCCTCACAATTTTTGGCAGCCCTGCCTAGGGCAATACTACAAAAGACCCACTTCCTTATAATGGGCACAATATTTAAAGAGACCCTCAAAAACGTCTCTATCCAGGGACATTGAAGTGCCTCCCAACTTTTGGCTGCCCTGTCTAGGGCAATACTACAAAAGACCCACTTCCTTAAAATGGACACATTATTTAAAGAGGCCCTCATGCATGTCTCTATCCAGGGGCATTGAGGTGCCTCCCAATGTTTAGCAGCCCTGTCTAGGGCAATACTACAAAAGACCCACTTCCTTAAAATGGGCACATTATTTAAAGAGGCCCTCATTCACGTCTCTATCCAGGGGCATTGGGGTGCCTCCCAATTTTTGGCTGCCCTGCCTAGGGCAACACTACAAAAGACCCACTTCCTTAAAATGGGCACAATATTTAAAGAGTCCCTCATGCACGCCTCTATCCAAGGGCATCAGAGTGCTACACAATTTTTGGCTGCCCTGCCTAGGGCAATACTACAAGAGACCCACTTCCTTATAATGTGCACAATATTTAAAGAGGCGCTCAAAAACGTCTCTATCCAGAAGTATTGAAGTGACTCCCAACTTTTGGCTGCCCTGCCTAGGGTAATACTACAAAAGACCCACTTCTTTATAATGGGCACATTATTTAAAGAGGCCATCATGCACGCCTCTATCCAGGGGCATCAGAGTGCCACACAATTTTTGGCTGCCCTGCCTAGGGCAATACTACAAAAAACCCGCTTCCTTAAAATGGGTACATTATTTAAAGAGGCCCTCATGCACGCCTCTATCCAGGGGCATCAGAGTGCCACACAATTTTTGGCTGCCCTGCCTAGGGCAATACTACAAAAGACCCACTTCCTTATAATGGGCACAATATTTAAAGAGGCCCTCAAAAACGTCTCTTTCCAGGGGCATTGGGGTGCCTCCCAACTTTTGGCTGCCCTGCCTAGGGCAATACTACAAAAGACCCACTTCCTTAAAATGGAGATATTATTTAAAGAGGCCCTCATGCATGTCTCTATCCAGGGGCATTGGGGTGCCTCCCAATGTTTAGCAGCCCTGCCTAGGGCAATACTACAAAAGACCCACTTCCTTAAAATGGGCACATTATTTAAAGAGGCTCTCATGCACATCTCTATCCAGGGGCATTGGGGTGCCTCCCAATTTTTGGCTACCCTGCCTAGGGCAATACTACAAGAGACCCACTTTCTTATAATGTGCACAATATTTAAAGAGGCGCTCAAAAACGTCTCTATCCAGGGGTATTGAAGTGCCTCCCAACTTTTGGCTGCCCTGCCTAGGGTAATACATACAAAAGACCCACTTCTTTATAATGGGCACATTATTTAAAGAGGCCATCATGCACGCCTCTATCCAGGGGCATCAGAGTGCCACACAATTTTTGGCTGCCCTGCCTAGGGCAATACTACAAAAGACCCACTTCCTTATAATGGGCACAATATTTAAAGAGGCCCTCAAAAACGTCTCTTTCCAGAGGCATTGGGGTGCCTCCCAACTTTTGGCTGCCCTGCCTAGGGCAATACTACAAAAGACCCACTTCCTTAAAATGGAGATATTATTTAAAGAGGCCCTCATGCATGTCTCTATCCAGGGGCATTGGGGTGCCTCCCAATGTTTAGCAGCCCTGCCTAGGGCAATACTACAAAAGACCCACTTCCTTAAAATGGGCACATTATTTAAAGAGGCCCTCATTCACGTCTCTATCCAGGGGCATTGGGGTGCCTCCCAATTTTTGGCTGCCCTGCCTAGGGCAATACTACAAAAGACCCACTTCCTTAAAATGGGCACAATATTTAAAGAGGCTCTCATGCACATCTCTATCCAGGGGCATTGGGGTGCCTCCCAATTTTTGGCTACCCTGCCTAGGGCAATACTACAAGAGACCCACTTTCTTATAATGTGCACAATATTTAAAGAGGCGCTCAAAAACGTCTCTATCCAGGGGTATTGAAGTGCCTCCCAACTTTTGGCTGCCCTGCCTAGGGTAATACTACAAAAGACCCACTTCTTTATAATGGGCACATTATTTAAAGAGGCCATCATGCACGCCTCTATCCAGGGGCATCAGAGTGCCACACAATTTTTGGCTGCCCTGCCTAGGGCAATACTACAAAAGACCCACTTCCTTATAATGGGCACAATATTTAAAGAGGCCCTCAAAAACGTCTCTTTCCAGGGGCATTGGGGTGCCTCCCAATTTTTGGCTGCCCTGCCTAGGGCAATACTACAAAAGACCCACTTCCTTAAAATGGGAACATTATTTAAAGAGGCCTTCATGTACGTCTCTTCCCAGGGGCATCGGAGTGCCACACAATTTAAAAAAAAAAAAATCATTCATGTAATACAAAAAACTTACATACACCAACTCTGCCTCACAAGTGGGTATGAGCCCTTAATATTTTCTCTAGGAAAATCCATTTTGGTTTCATTTTGTAACGTTTTTTTGACAGTCCGTAAAAGTGGCGTAATACTCTGACAACATTGATCACATCAGTGACCTTGGAGTCTGAAATGCTTACAGGGGTCTTCCCCATGCTGTTCCCATGTCATTTGAGCACTGTTCTGATACTTTTGTGATATTTTTAGAGTTTATTCATGCTGCGGGGGCCATGCCAGAGGTCCTTATCCACTTGAGGAAGAGGCATTAGTGTCGAAACATGTGGCGAGGACTCACATTTGTTAATATCCAATAAAGATCTAAAGGTAATACTGATCAGTGCAGTGTCCTTGTGTAGCGCTCATATTCTAAATACCACCATTTCTGTATTGTTCCTTAAAAAAAATACTCGGGTCTCCCGTAGGATAACATTGAGATGCTTGGCCCGAGATTCGAGCACCAGAGCATTTTAGTACTCGCTCATCTCTAGTTATGATCAAAAACATGTTTACATGTTCTTACTAGGGATGAGCGAGTAGTGAAATATTTGGACTCGCTATACTCGTAACGAGTAGGTCCCTATACTCAGGTACTCGTTACAAGTAGCGAGTCTAATGTAAGTCAATAGACAATGTGAGTATTGTGAGTAATTCCTCAGCTAGACTCTATACAGCGGTCTGGGGGCTGAGGTAAAGGCTGAAATGGATGCATGATTGTTTAAAAGCCAGCGGTAAAAAGCCGCCGTCTTTTAAACAATCATTCAGCCCGCTCCTCTGCCTCCCATCCCGATCCTCCTCTCCCCCCGCTGCCTCACATCCCGATCCTGAGTTAGGACTGGGCAGGGAGAGCAGCACTAGGGAGCGGGGAGCAAAGGACTCCAGCAGAGAAGCCGGCGGTGAGCAGACTTTACTGCCGGCTTTCTCGTTCTGTGTTGCACTCCCAGCTCGCTGATGTCTCTCCACGCTCCCTGGTACTGCACTCCCTGCCCGGTCCTAACTTAGGTTCAGGCGGATATGTGGTGGGGGAGCGGAGACAGCAGCACCGCACAGGAAAGCCAGCAGTGAAGTCTTCTCACTGCCAGCTTTCCCACCGGTTATTTCAAATGAACAGCTGAGGTATCAACTGATTCTGATCAGCTGTTCATTTGAAATAGCCGTGGTGCTGTCAGGGTTCATGTGAGTTCATGCTTGACTGCATGAATTCACATGAACTTTCCCATGGTCACCCAGCGCACAGCTCAGCTACATCTCTGGTAGAGGTTCTCTACCAGAGATATAGCTGAGCTAAAGAATAAAACTGGATTGGACTACATCAGACGGAAGATTATTTTCTTAACTAGATGGTGGCCCGATTCTAACACATCGGGTATTCTAGAATATGTATGTAGTTGACATACTGTGACTGACAGAACTTGTTCAGTCTACGTGAGTGAACTACATATATACAGTCATATGAAAAAGTTTGGGCACCCATCTTACTCTTACTCTTTTTTTTTTTTTAATTGTTCTTTTGCAACAGCTCTTTCAGTGTGATATTTGTAATAACTGATGGACACAGTAATATTTCAGGTTTGAAATGAGGTTTAATGTACTAATCAAAAATGTGAAATATACATTATTTCAAAATTTGACAGGTGCCAAAGTATGGGCACCCTTCTGATTTTCATGATTTAAATACTCCTAACTACCGTATATACTCGTGTATAAGCCGACCCGTGTATAAGCCGACCCCCCTACTTTTGCCCCCAAAACCTGGGAAAACCTATTGACTCGTGTATAAGCCGAGGGTGGACCCCAGCACAGGTATACAGCCCCCAGCAGTGTGGTATACAGCAGCCCCAGAGGTATATACAGCAGCCCCAGTAGTAGTATACAGCAGCAGCATCAGTGGTATATACAGCAGCAGCTCCAGTAGTTAGTATACAGCAGCCCCAGAGGTATATACAGCAGCCCAAGTGGTAGTATACAGCATCCCCAGAGGTAGTATACAGCAGCCCCAGAGGTAGTATACAGCAGCCCCAAAGGTATATACAGCAGCCCCAGTGGTAGTATACAGCAGCCCCAGAGGTAGTATACAGCAGCCCCAGAGGTAGTATACAGCAGCCCCAGAGGTAGTATACAGCCCCAGTGGTAGTATACAACAGCCCCAGAGGTATATACAGCCCCAGTGGTAGTATACAGCAGCCCCAGAGGTATATACAGCCCCAGTGGTAGTATCCAGCAGCCCCAGAGGTATGTACAGCCCCAGTGGTAGTATACAGCAGCCCAAGAGGTATATACAGCCCCAGTGGTAGTATCCAGCAGCCCCAGAGGTATATACAGCCCCAGTGGTAGTATCCAGCAGCCTCAGAGGTATATACAGCCCCAGTGGTAGAATCCAGCAGCCCCAGAGGTATATACAGCCCCAGTGGTAGTATACAGCAGCCCCAGTGGTATATACAGCCCCAGTGGTAGTATACAGCAGCCCCAGAGGTATATACAGCCCCAGTGGTAGTATACAGCAGCCCCAGAGGTATATACAGCCCCAGTGGTAGTATACAGCAGCCCCAGAGGTATATACAGCCCCAGTGGTAGTATCCAGCAGCCCCAGAGGTATATATAGCCCCAGTGGTAGTATACAGCAGCCCCAGAGGTATATACAGCCCCAGTGGTAGTATCCAGCAGCCCCAGAGGTATATACAGCCCCAGTGGTAGTATACAGCAGCCCCAGAGGTATATACAGCCCCAGTGGTAGTATACAGCAGCCCCAGTGGTATATACAGCCCCAGTGGTAGTATACAGGCCCCCCAGTGGTGGTATACTGACCCCCACCAGTAACACACAGCCCCCCCCCCTCCTTAGTATGTCCCCCTCCAGGCTGCGGCACCTGTTAAAATAACAAACTTTAATACATCACCTTCCGGCGCATCTCCTTCGCTCCTCCGGTCCTGGCTTCTTCTTCCTTCTTGTGCCGGCTTCTGTGACCGCGCGCAGGAAATTACGTCATCTCCTGCGCCCGGTCACATGACACCGGAAGCAAGAAGAAGAAGCCGGGACCTGAGGAGCGGAGGAGCTGCGCCGGAAGGTGATGGATTAAAGTTTGTTATTTTAACAGGTGCCGCAGCCTGGGGGAAGACATACTAAGGAGGGGGGCTGTGTGTTACTGGTGGGGGCCTGTGTAGTGCAATATGCACGGCATCCCCCCGCCGCTGATGGACGGGGGTTGCCATGCATATTCATTGCACTAATGAGGCGGCCCCACGTGACCGCCTGCGGTCACTGCGGCCCCCTCCTGCCTCCTCCAGCCACCGGTGCAGCCCCCCCACCCCACAGCATACCGAGTGACTCGTGTATAAGCCGAGGGGGGGACTTTTCAGCCCAATTTTTGGGCTGAAAAACTTGGCTTATACACGAGTATATACGGTACTTTTTACTGACTTACTGAAACACTAAATTGGTTTGGTAACTTCATTGAGCTTTGTACTTCATAGCCCGGTGTATCCAATCATGAGAAAAGCTATTTCAGGTGTCCACTTGCAAGTTGTTCTCCTAGTTGCATCTTCTCTGAGGAGTGGCATCATGGGCTCCTCAAAACAGCTCTCAAATGATCGGAAAAAAAAGATTGTTTAACATAGTTGTTCAGAGGAAGGATACAAAAAGTTGTCTCAGAGATTTAACCTGTCAGTTTCCCCTGTGAGGAACATAGTAAGGAAATAGAAGCCCACAGGGACAGTTCTTGTAAAGGCCAGAAGTGGCAGGCCAACAAAAATATCAGAAAGGCAGAGAAGAAGAATGGTGAGAACAGTCAAGAACAATTCACAGACCACCTCCAAAGACCTGCAGCATCATCTTGCTGCAGATGGTGTCACTGTTCATCGGTCAACAATACAGTGCACACTGCACAAGGAGAAGCTGTATGGGAGAGTGATGTGAAAGAAGCCGTTTCTGCATGCACGCCACAAACAGAGTCGCCTGAGGTATGCAAAAGCACATTTGGACAAGCCAGTTTCATTTTGGAAGAAGGTCCTGTGGACTGATGAAACAAAGTTTGAGTTGTTTGGTCATACAACAAGGCGTTATGCATGCTGCCGCAAAAACACAGCATTCCAAGAAAAACACTTGCCACCCACTGTCAAATTTGGGGGAGGGTCCATCATGCTTTGGGGCTGTGTGGCCAGTGACGGCACCGAGAATCTTGTTAAAATTGAGGGTCGCATGGATTCCACTCAGTATCAACAGATTCTTGAGAATAATGTTCAAGAATCAGTGTCAAAGTTGAAGTTACGCTGGGGATGGATCTTTGAGCAAGACAATGATCCAAAACACCGCTCAAAATCTACTCAGGCATTTATGCAGAGGAACAATTACAATGTTCTGGAATGGCCATCCCAGTCTCCAGACCTGTATATCATTGAACATCTGTGGGATGTTTTGAATCGGGCTGTACATGCTCGGCGACCATCAAACTTAACTGAACTGGAATTGTTTTGTAAAGAGGAATGGTCAAAAATACCTTCATCCAGGATCCAGGAACTCATTAACAACTACAGGAAGCGACTAGAGGCTGTTATTTTTGCAAAAGGTGGATCGACTAAATATTCATGTCACTTTTCTGTTGAGGTGCCCATACTTTTGCACATGTAAATTTTTGAAATAATGCATATTTCACATTTTCTGTTAGTACAATAAACCTCATTTCAATCCTGAAATATTACTGTGTCCATCAGTTATTACATATATCACACTGAAATAGCTGTTGCAAAAAAACTATTTTTAACAAAAAAAGAGTATGATTAAGAGGGGTGCCCAAACTTTTTCATATGACTGTATATATAGCAGCACTATGGTATATGGTGGTACATTACAGTACATGTATAGCAGCACTATATTATATGGCGGTACATTATAGAAAATGTATAGCAGCACTATAATATATGGCGGTACATTACAACACATGTATAGCAGTGTTATATTATATGGCGGTACATTACAGTACATGTATAGCAGCACTATAGTATATGGCGGTACATTACAGCACATGTATAGCAGCACTATAGTATATGGCGGTACATTACAGTACATGTATAGCAGCACTATAGTATATGGTGGTACATTACAGTACATGTATAGCAGTGTTATAGTATATGGCGGTACATTACAGTACATGCATTGCAGCACTATAGTATATTGCGGTACATTACAGTACATGTATAGCAGCACTATAGTATATGGCAATACATTACAAAACATGTATAGCAGCACTATAGTATATGGCGGTACATTACAGTACATGTATTGCAGCACTATGGTATATGGCGATACTCCGCTCCCTGCGGCCCCCTGCTCCCCGTGGCCCCCCACTCCTCCTTGCCCCCGCTCCTCCACAGTCATAGTACAAATAAAAAAAATCCTCAGTGAGGATACTCACCTGTCTGCCGGCTTGCTCCACCTCCGTCTTCTAGGTCCTACAGGCCTTTAGGACCTGTCGTTGCCTGGGAAACCGTTAACATGACCGCTAACTGCCGAGGCGGCAGGATGGAGCAGGGGAGCAGGATGGTGTCGGGGGGGCAGGATGGAGCGAGCGGGGCAGCATGGAGTGAGCGGGTAGGATGGAGCGAGTGGGGCATGATGCAGCGAGCGGGGCAGGATGGAGCAAGCGTGGCAGAATGAAGCCGGGGGGGCAGAATGGAGCGAGCGGGGCAGGATAGAGCTGGGGAGGGGACAGGATGGAGCCGGAGGGGCAAGATGGAGCGAGCGGGGCAGGATAGAGCCGGGGGGGGGGCAGGATGGTGCCAGAGGGGCAGGATGGAGGAGGGGCAGGATGGAGGCGGGAGGGCAGGATGGATGTGGGGGGGCAGGGTGAAGCCATGGGGCAGGATGAAGCTGGGAAGGGCAGGATGGAGCCAGGCGGGGCAGGATGGAATTGAGGGGGGCAGGATAGTGGTGAGGGGGGCAGGATGGAGCCGGGGGGGAGGCAGGATGGAGCCGGGGGGGCAGGATGGAGCCGGGGGGGAGGCAGGATGGAGCGGGGGGAGGCAGGATGGAGCCAGGGGGTGCTAGATGGATGCGAGGGGGCAGTTTGAAGCTGGGGGGCAGGATGGAGCCGGGGGTGCAGGATGGAGCCGAGGGGGGCAGGATGGAGTCGGGGGGCAGGATGGATGCGGGGGGGGGGCTGAGATGATGGAGCTGGGGGCAGGATGGAGCCAAGAAGGGGGGCAGGATGGATGCGGGGGGCAGGATGGAGCTGGGGGGGCACGAATGATGTGGGGGACAGGATGGATGCAGGGGGGCAGGTTGGAGCGAGCGAGGCAGGATGGAGCCAGGGGGAGAGCAGGATGGAGTCCGGGGGGGGGGGTGGACAGGATAGAGCTGGAGCATCTAGATCTTGGGCGATGTGTCTCAGGCAGGACTTGTGTGTGCTCTCCGGAGCCTCCAGCGGGTTCGGGCTAGTTGTGTCCCGGCTGCTGGCGGCTCAGGTTGCCCCAGGGTCAGCGCTGCTCCTGGTGTCCCACTCCGGGGACTGTCTGCAGCAGGAGGCGAAGGAGCTGCGGGAGATCTGCCCGGGGCTCCGGGTCCACTGGATGGCGGTGGATCTCAGCACAGAGGACAGGTTGAGGAGGACGGTGACGGCAACCGCGGAGATGGGAAGAGGAGAACCAGAGAGGCTGATCATCATTAACAACACCAGTGCGTGAGGAGAGACCGGGGAGGATGGAGAAGAGACCGGGGAGCATGGAGGGCAGACCGGGGAGCGTGGAGGGGAGACCATGGAGCATGGAGAGGAGATCAGGGAGGATGGAGCGGAGACAGGGGGCGGCGGGTACCCATATATCCCATAGACTGTCGTCGGCCTGCAAATTGGCGCAAAATTCGAACTTTGAATTTGCGCGCCTATTTGCATAGTCTGCGCTCATTGGTGGCCGCATCTGGCCAAAAGTATTGGCACCCTCAGCCTAATACTTGGTTGCACAACCTTTAGCCAAAATAACTGCAATCAACCACTTCCGGTAACCATCAATGAGTTTCTTACAATGCTCTGCTGGAATTTTAGACCATTCTTCTTTGGCAAACTGCTCCAGGTCCCTGATATTTGAAGGGTGCCTTCTCCAAACTGCCATTTTGCTATGTTGATGCCTGTGCCCAAAAAGCTCTACTTTTGTCTCATCTGACCAGAGAACATTCTTCCAAAACGTTTTAGGCTTTCTCAGGTAAGTTTTGGCAAACTCCAGCCTGGCTTTTTTATGTCTCGGGGTAAGAAGTGGGGTCCTCCTGGGTATCCTACCATACAGTCCTTTTCCATCAGACTGCTGACGGATAGTAGGTTGACACTGTTGTACCCTCGGACTGCAGGGCAGCTTGAACTTGTTTGGATGTTAGTCGAGGCTCTTTATCCACCATCCGCACAATCTTGCATTGAAATCTCTCGTCAATTTTTCTTTTCCGTCCACATCTAGGGAGGTTAAATTCTTGATGACACTGCACACAGTAGACACAGGAACATTCAGTCTTTGGAGATGGACTTGTAGCCTTGAGATTGCTCATTCTTCCTCACAATTTGGTTTCTCAAGTCCTTAGACAGTTCTTTGGTCTTCTTTCTTTTCTTCATGCTCAATGTGGTACACACAAGGACAGAGGACAGAGGTTGAGTCAACTTTAATCCATGTCAACTGGCTGCAAGTGTGATTTAGTTATTGCCAACACCTGTTAGGTGCCACAGGTATATTACAGGTGCTGTTAATTACACAAATTAGAGAAGCATCACATGATTTTTCTAAGAGTTGCCATTACTTTTGTCCACCCCCTTTTTTATGTTTGTTGTGGAATTATATCCAATTTGGCTTTAGGACAATTCTTTTTGTTTTTTCATTGAAGACAAATTAAATGAAGATAATAACACCAAAGAATTTGTGATTGCAATCATTTTCAGGAAGAAACTGAGTATTATCTGACAGAATTGCAGGGGTGTCAATACTTTTTGCCACAACTGTATGTGTGTGTGTATACTGTGTGTGTGTATATTATATATGTGTGTATACAGTATACACACATATACAGTATACTCACACACTATACAGTATACACACATACAGTATACACACACATATACAGTATACACACACACGCGTACAGTATACACACATGTACACACACATATATACAGTATATACACACATACAGTATACACACATATATACAGTATGCACACACACATATACAGTATATACACACACATACAGTATACACACCTACAGTATACACACAGCAGTATAACACGCAGTATAACACACATACAGTATACACACACACATGTACAGTATGCACACGCATATGCAGTATACACACATATACAGTATACACACATGTACAGTCTATGCACCCATACAGTATACACACACATATACAGTATATACACACATACACAGCATACACACACATACACAGTATACACACACACATACAGTATACACACATACATACAGTATACACACATATACAATACACACACATACAAATACACACACCTATACAGTATACACACACATACAGTATACACACACACATATAATCTCACTCTTCAGTGCAGGAGACTTTGTATGAAGAAGCCGCAGATCTCCTCTATCTCTGTGTGATCACAGCTGTCTCCTCAGCTCTGCAGCATTTCCGGTCCCCTGAGGACTATATCTCCCATCATGCACCGCGGCTCCTCCCCTGTGAAGCCGTGATCCTGGAAGCGGTGAGGAGTATAAGGGGGAGGTGGCATCCCGCCTATTATTGTGTGATTGGGGTGGTCCCTTTGGGCTTGTTCCGCCCACCCCTGGGCTCGCAGTCACCTTAATGGATGCGGCTGGGACCGGATGTGTGGTGCGGACACGCCCTTAGTTACCTGACCGTGGCCTTGGTTACCAAGCTCTCCGGGAAGCGTGAGGGAGACGGGAGGGGAGGGAATCGGGGAGGTGGAGGGGAGACCGGGGAGCATGGAGGAGAGACCGGGGAGGATGGAGGGGAGATCGGGGCGGCCCTGCACATTGCCACGCAATTCGAACTTTGAATTCGTGCGCCTATTTGCATAGTCTGCGCTTATTGGTGGTCGCCTCCAGCGTAGTACCCAGGGTCATATACCGGCTAGGCACAAGGAATAAAGTGTGAAATCAAATGTGAAATGTAAATATGTTTGTTATAAAGCTAAATAGAACCCGTTAAGGTGGAAGTGTACAAAAAGGGTGAGAGTAGCATGGTGTTAGGTGGCAGCCAGGAGAGTAAGAACTTGGCCTCTTATGCGGTGACCCGAGGGTTTAGGAGCCTACTGCACTTAAACCAGAGACACCCGTCGAGACTTGTTAATATTGTTGCAACGTTAAAATAGCCCAGTACCTACAGAGACTATCTTGTATGAACTACTTACATCTTGAAAATGTTCCTCTTTATTAACTTTGGACCATACTTATCACGGAACTGGTTGTGGTAAAGACTACTTGTATATATATTTACTAAACTCGCGGAAGGACTGATTTGTTTTGAACTTTTAGACTCTTTTTGAGTTTCAGTGGTTTTTGTATATTTTTATTTTTAAGGCTGTGTATATAATTGCTTGTTATGTCATTTGTTTGTTTTTCAACAGTCCCAGAGTACTGTTCTTTACTAAGGGGAATGTGGCACCCCAGGGTCACATGTGCCACAGTAACACCACAAAGGTAAGATTCTTACAACACTACACCAGCGCCTCCAGGCCAGAAGGGGGAGCTAAAGCTGCTTCCCTATATATTCTGGTGTGGAGAGGAAGTGGGCGGTTCAGTGCGGAGCAGCACTGGAGGCGTAAAAGAGCTGTGTTAGGCTCAACTCACGTTCCACTGTCCATTTCCAGGCCAGGCCAGGTTCTGAGGAAAGGAGATAGAAACAGAGAGGAACACACCTGGGAGACCGAGTTACCCCGAAACTCACCGCAGAGGAGCGCACAGAACAGATACCGGATCTGAGACTGTGCATGAAACCTACAGCACAGTGAACACCAGAATAGTGAAGGTCCCACATCTTCACTGTACCACAGTGAAGCAACACGGCGGATCAGGAGTACAGAACAAGACTCAAGTTGCCTAGCAAGTTGGTACCCGTGAGGGGACACCGGGCCGGCAGCTTAGCTAAAGTGGCAGCAGGGCCACACACACAGCGCAGAAATAGGGCGCCAAGACCCGGCCAGGGTGGGAGCAACCCGGCCCCTGTACAGACTCCGTGGACAGTACTCAGCTGTATTACCAATGACAGTAAAAGACCTAGAAAACTACAAAACCGTGAGTCTGTGTAATCCTTGTGCTCGTAGCCCTGCTCTCCCTTACAAACTGTTATCATCACTACTGCCCCGGGGACCAGGCTCTGCCTGTGGGGAGCCGTCACATCACAGGCTGCCATCCATCATCCCCTGAGGTTCTGCAGCAGCGGTGGTCACCCTGACCACATACCACGGGTGGCGTCACGACTCTATTTCCTGTAAATAACCCCAACCTTTACTTGTGGGCTGGGGACAAGGCCTGGACCAAGACGCCATGATAACCCCGTGATACCCCAGTTCGATACCGAGTACCCCATCCCAGTGGGCTCCACAGTGATGTCTCTCAACAATTTGGAGGGCCCAGTCTTTAAAGTCTGCAAAGTCTTCCCTGTGGTGCTGCATGGCTAGGGCTTGCAGCTGGACCCTATTGGCTGGGTCCCGCAGGACCTCGATGAATTGGTCATTAACAGTTTGCTTTCATTCAGTGCGCTGTCGGGGTCAGCCTGCTTCATGGCCCCAGCTCCTCTTGCAAAGTCAAAGCAAAGCTGCGTACACTGTCCTACACCCTTTCCTTACACCTGAAGAATCGGACCTTTAGCTTAGCGGCCGTCCGTGTCTCGAAGGCCTCTTTTAGTTTTGCAAAAATTTGTTTCACAGTCTTTTTGTCAGTGGGTGACCAGGCCTTTGCCTCGCGCCGGGCCTCAACGGTCAGCTGTCCCATTGACATTGTCACACGCTGTTCTTCTGTCATAGGGTGGACTCCGAAGACACTTCTCGCTCGTGGAAGTCACTGATGGTGTTGGTTCCCCAGAGTTTTGCGGGAGCCACATCGCACCCGGAGGATGGCGGTGGCCAGCGGTGCCGCAGCCTCTTCCCCGGTGGTGACATTGCCTGGTTCTGCTGGTCGCTTCCCCGCGGGCTGCTCCTCGACATCATTCTACCCCTTGGAGAACCGCAGCCCTCCCTTGGCTTTCGGCTCCCCTTTTCGCCAGGTGAAATGAAGCATTGAATTTTTATTAAAGGGAACCTGTCAGGTGGTTTATGACTGTCCTGTAGCTGCAGCTTTATAATAGTATTCTAATCATCCCTGTCTGAGCTCATAGTGTAATGTGAAAGGTGAAAAAAAAGCATTTATACACTTAAATTTCAGTCCCCACCTTGGAGGAGGGAGACTGTCTGGCAGGATAATAGTTAACTCACTTTTAACTTGGATAGCTAAAGGACCTGTGTGATGTAACGATCATGTGACCATAGTGGGCGGAGCTAAGCCAGCAATTGTATTATGTTCTATGAGAACTTAGCTCCGCCTATTATAGTCACATGGTTGTGACATCACATCAGGTCTCCCAACATGTTCTAGCACAAGGCTGAAATGTTAACTATTAACCTGCCAAACAGTCCCTCCTCCAAGCTGGGGACTGACTGCCTCATTACATAAGGAAATGTAAGAGTATAAATGCTTTTTTTTCACCTTTCACATTACACCATGAGCTCAGACAGGGATGATTACAATAGTATTATAAATGCTGCAGGTACAGATAGTGATAGCTGGAGGGGCATAAACTAGCTGACAGGTTCCCTTTAAATACTGCAACTTGTATGTATATAATGCTGTTACTAACAGTAGTGTTGCATCTCATGTTTGATTTTTTGTTTTAATGCACATTTCTATTGCGGCAATGACGTTGTGAAGTCCGGCCTATTTAGGGTCCGGATGTGATGTCAGACGCCAACACCAGGACCCGTGGAAGCGGTATAAACCGCGAAACAGCAGGCCGTCGTCTGCCGCCTCTGCACCCCCTCCCTTGCTTGACTTGTTCATGACAATGTAAATGGACTTTGAATAAATCATGAAGATCATCTTGTGAGTGCAGCTTGTCTTATTCTCAACTTTGTTATTTGGATCATGTTGATTTCATTAAGCGAGAACACCATTGGAAGGCTGCATTGCACTTTCACTACAATTTAAAACTTGGACTGACTCCATAAAAGTCGCCTAGTGCCCAGTTTATTTCTGTTGATGAGAAAAAAAAAAAAAATATATATATATATATATTATATATGTACTGTATATATAAACAGCACATTTTGTGGATTAAGGTGATCCCTGTAGGTATATAAAAATTTGTTGGTGGATTGGGAGGCTGAGGAATATGTCAGGTTCGCTTTAATACATACACAATCTGTTACCAAGATATTCAAACAATTATTCTGATTTTAATTCTTGCTGCATCTTATCTACTTTAATTATCTTTTGCTCCCCAAGGTTTATTTCTCCTCAGGTGGATCATAAGCAAGAAGAAAAGATATAAGGCACTTGCTAATGAGTTGACATAAAAACATGCTGGGCTTTAACTTGTGCCGCCTCTCTTGGGCTGCATCTTGATGACTGTCATGAAATGCTGAGCAGAATTAATAGCTGAAGAAAATAGTCCCTTGTTTGTGCTGTGTTTTAGGAACCTGAAAGTCTTTGTTCAGGTGTGGATGTGTGCACTTTGCACCTGAGGCCAAATTATCTGCATGGGGTCTAACTAATGACACTTTCACTTGATAATCCAGGTCAAATCTAGGAAGTGGTAAACAAGTGACAGTAGGAGTCTCATTTTGTAGTCATGAGTTCATTGCAGGCTTCAGTAACAGTAGCAAGTTGGTGAAGTACACAATTCATTCAAATGCTTAATTAAATTCTTCTATTATTTCAGAAGGTAAAAAAAACATTTTTCACTGTTTATGAAAGCTTCAATCAACCCAGTCTGTGACAAGCAAATAATTTGCAATGCAAATTCATCTCTTCATTATTTTTCTTAAAGTCAGCCAATCAGCTCTCCTGGTATTTCTTTTCTTAGTTAAAAAAAATGTGTTAATCAAAATAAAACAATTTTAAAGCATCTTATTTTTAGAACTTTGCTTTGTACTATGTCTCTAATAATTATCCTGAATGTTTATTAAAAAATAAAATTGACAACTGTTAACAGTTGGGGATGTGGCATTATATGGACTGACACTTTCATATCAGTGTGGCCAGCTTGTCACTATGCAGGGGCTCACGAACCTGACCTTTAAAATGAGCCCTCAGGCTCTTTTAACCTGTCCCTGCACCATGGTAATCCTATTCTATCAATTCCTTTCTGACCCTAAAGCGCTATTTGAAAGTTTATAAAAGTTCTTTTTTACCTGTTCTTCTGCAGCTTCTCATTATATGTGAAGACGGAAAAGGCGGTCTTTTGTGCTTCTCCCCGCCGCCAGCGTATTAATTATGCACGCCCCTATGGGCGTGCTATAGAGCAGAGACTGTGCTTGTGCTGCAAAGGGGCGGTAAAGACATATGACAAAAATCGCGTCATATCGCCTGTACCGCCCCCCTGCAGCACAAGCACAGTCTCTGTTCTATAGCACGCCCATAGGGGCGTATTCACTTCACTGACTCCACAACAGCCAATCACAGATGCTTATGCTCTTTTAGAGCATCTGTGATTGGCTGTTGCAATTAGACTGCATTTTCGCAATCTGGATAAAAAAAAGTGATAAAGTGCAAGTGCATGAAAATTTAGAGATCAATCCATTGATCATTGCAAAGCAGATTAGTGCAAAAGGGCATAAATTTATTATATTACATATTATCCAATAAATAACCAATCACTCACACAATCCACCGGCCGGTGACAATTACATGCACCACCCAGACTCACTCACATAATACATTAATATATAAATAATGAAAATGATATGTGCTGCTGCTGCATATTATTTCAAAATTGCTGCATCTCTTCTTCCTTGAGTTGACCTGCAAAGAAAACCAATACACACAAAAACAAAAAAATAGTATTAAAAGCATATTTTATTAAAAAGTTTATTTTTGTTTTGTATTAAAAGTCTACAAGAATGAGGCAAAGCTAAGGATGTCGTTGAGGCCATGGGGGCGGCACACCCCACCTTCATTATCCATTTGGCCTCAAGCTGGGCGAGACTTTTCTTCAAATCTCCACCTCGTATATTCTGGTGGATTTTGTCAATGCCAAAAGTCTTCAATAGGTTGGCATTGCAATTATGGGTGGTTTTAAATTGACGTGCCATGGGTTTCAATTGGGACAGATCTTCTTCCACTTCTGCCTTGATAATATCTAAGACATGCTCTCGTATTCTCACTTTAATTTGTCTTGATGTTAACCCTACATATGTCAAGTTACAGGAGCAGATGGCCATATATACCACACCTACAGAGCTACATGTGATATTCTGTGTGATCTTGAATTTCCTGTGACCATTACTTGAATGGAACTCCTTAGCTCTCATCAAGTTAGGGCAAGTCACACATTTCCCAAAGGGTAGAACCCCCATTTGGAACCTCCAGTACCAAAAGTACCTTCCCTTTGTGGTTCCTCATACAAGCTATGTGTCAAAATATCTCTCAAGTTTGGAGATTGCCTGTATGTAATGGTTTCTACATACATCCATTCAAACCATGGTCTGATGTCAATATAAACCAATACCTTTTAAGGACATTTTCCATTTTCTGTTTCTGACCATTGAAGTTAGCTATCAATCGTACCTGTTTATCAGATTCTTTCTTTGGTTTAGATTGGAGAAGATCTTTTCTTTCTGTCTGGCAGGCTCTCTGATATCCATTTCTGATGTTCTTCTTAGAGTAGCCTCTATTCAGGAACCTTGTGGGCAATTCTGATGCCTGTTGGTGGAATAAATCATCAGAAGAGCAGATCCTCCTGGTATGGAGAAACTGTTCCACTGGTATACTTTTTATTAGATGTAAGGGATGAGCAGATGTAGCATGGAGCAATCATTCCCAGCCGTACTTTTTCTAAACAAATCTGTTACAATTTCTCCATTTTCACCCCTCCGCACCTTGACATCCAGAAAATAAACCTCCGTCTTGCTGTAGGTCATAGTCAGCCTAATATTCTTTTGATTTCTGTTACGTTCCTCCACAAATTCCTTTAATTCTGACTCCTGGCCCTGCCAAATGATGAAAAGATCATCAATAAATCTTGTCTACAATACCACTTTATCACTCAAATGGGAGGGATTAGAGAGAAATATTTCCCGTTTGCATGCCCCCAGAAACAGGTTAGCATATGAGGGCGCAAAGGCCGCCCCCATAACCGTACCCTGCCTCTGGAGGTAGAACCTATTGCGGAAGACAAAGAAGTTATGCGTTAGCGCAAACTCCAATAACCCAATCAGGAAAGACACAAAATCTGTCTCCAAATCAGACATTACTAGAAATATCCCGTAGCCTCAATGCCATCACCATGGCGAATAGATGTATATAGGGACTCAACGTCCAAAGTCACCATCCACATGTTCTCCTCCAATACAACACCCTCCATTTTCCTTAAAAATCATTTGTATCTCGCAGATACGACGGCAACATTTCTACTATAGGTTTTAGAAAATGATGCAAATATTTACCTGCCTGTTCAAAAAGGCTGCACATCCCAGACATAATGGGCGACCTGGTGGATTCTGGGCGTTCTTGTGCACCTTTGGTAACAGGTACAGGCATGCCGTCTTGGGTGCTGTGGGGATTAATCCATCCCTGATGTCCTTGGTTGTGGTTCCCATCTGGAAGGCCTCATCTGTCAAGTCATACAATTCCTTGGAGAATGACAATGTTGGGTTATACTTTAGTTGTATATAGCAGGTTTTATCATTCAACTGGCGCATAGCCTCTTTTTCATATAATATTCTGGGCCAGACCACAACATTTCCTCCTTTGTCGGATGGCTTTATTATGACATCTTTCTACCCTTTAACTCCTTAATGGCTCTTCTTTGCCCCCTGACAGGTTTTCACCAAATTGGCCTCTAGGTATTTTCTTAAGTACATCCGTTACTACTTTTACAAAGAGTTCGATATTAGGATAAAGGTTTAATGCAGGAAATTTCTTTACTCTGGGAAAAGAGAACTTACCTCTTCTGTTTTCATCAACATTGTCATCTTCCTCTCCCAAACCCTTTAGTTATTCTATTGCTTCTTTTTCTTGTGTTGTCCAACTCGGCTATCACTTCCAGATCTTTCATGGAGTTTTTTTAGAATCTACTTCCGGGCGAACAGATGAATGTCCTTTACTGCTGAAAAACAATCAAATTCACAGGAGGGGGAAAAAGTCAAACCTAAACTTAAGACTTCTCTCTGATCCTCCGTTAGTATCACATTTGAAAGGTTTATTACCTGTGAGTTGGACGTGGAGGGTTTTACCACTCCCGTCCGTCTCCTCTTTTCAATATCCCTAGTGAAGAATCTTTCTTGCTTCCCTCTTCTTACTGGCTAACGGTTACCACCAGAGGTTTCCCCTTCCTTGTCTGTTGAGGCCACAGAAGATACAGATGCATCTCCAAGGTTTTGTTGTCTACCTGTACCTGTCTGTCTCCACTTGTACACAATACGTGACTTGTAATCATGTAAGTCATGTTGAAATTTTTTGGACTTAGTATCCTGTACCTCCTTTTCCCATGTAAGGAAGAGTCTGTCCACTTCTGTTTTAAATGTTTCCATATCTTCAGCAGATATAAGTTAGTTTGTCCTGGTTTATCTCGATCTCAGCCTTCAATCACTCCAGATTCTTCCTGTTTAAACCTATCAGAAGCTCGATAAAGGTTCGCGAACAAATATTGCTGGCTTCTTCCCATTTCCCTCATAACGTAGCATCCTCCACAGGAAAGAAGGGTAGCGCTTTCACTCTCAGGCCCCTGGGTACCAAGTTCTTAGAAAGGTAATTCTCCAAGGAGGCTTTATTCCACCACATCAATAATCTTTTTTTATACAACACTTTCAGTGTGTTTTTCACCTCCGCCTGCCCATTACTTGTAGATGGCACCACATTAACATCACCATTGAACACAGCGTTCACACGGGACAGCCACGTCTGGTCCCTAGATCTTATATCCATAGTAATTACAGGTGACAACAAGGCTCTGTAAACAGATAACAACAATATATTTAAACCACCCTATCAAGAGGTAAAAATAGGCCCTCCTAAAACAATGATTACTTCATATACAAAACTCCAAGGAGTCAGGCCAAATCAATTGCAATTAATCTTTATTAAAACCAACACTATGTTAAAATGACAATGTATATAATGGTTCACAGAGGGAGGACCTTATGACACAAATATCAACCACAATAATAATCAATCCTCAGGTACAGGAAAAGAGACATTCAAAAGTCAGTGCCCCAAAACCGGGTGCACGTCATATACCTAGTTGAGGATGACACAAATAAAATGACCAAGCCATGGGTCCAAATTACCTTACTGTGACCGTCCCCTGACGCGTTTTGCACCAGCTTCTTTTGAGGAGGGTGGTCATGTTAAGGAAAGACCGGCTTTTTATACTGTGTTTGATTAACCCAGCGTACCACGTGATTTCCGGTCCGAAAATCGTAAGTCGCGGATGCCAAGACATCATATCCTGTGTCATCGGTTGCCCAGTAACCAGCGGCATCATATCTCGGCACCCTGGCCAATGATAACTTACGCTGGACATCATATCCGGTGCCGCGTTATATTATTGCTTCAATCCGGATATCCGCCCCTCCGTGACGCCACCATCTGGTCCACCCATAGGCATAACCCTTAGTCACCTCGCATCACGCTCACCGCTCCTGTAAACAGAGCGGCCGGCGGTCATGAAGGGATGTAGAGAACATGCACACAGGCACCCGGATTGGAAGCGAACATCAGGAGGGAGGTACCCGGGTTGCTTACATTGCGGCGTATGACGCAACTGAAAAGACACTTTATCACTTTTCATGTATCTTCATATTTATAATGCACTTTATACTGCTGCAAGATGAATTGCTGTATTTGTATATGTATTGTATCTGTTACTACTCTGCTGTAATTAAAATTGTTTAGTTCTAATATATATAGTATATGATCTGTTCAAATTTGAGTTGACATATCTAATGTTTTTGTTTATATTTTTGTTTATGGTTTTGCACGTGTCTTTTCAGTTGCGCCATACTCCGCAATGTAAACAACCCGGGTACCTCCCTCCTGATGTTCGCTTCCAATCCGGGTGCCTGTGGGCGTGTTCTCTATATCCCTTCGTGACCGCCGGACGCTCTGTTTACAGGAGCGGTGGGCGTGATGCGAGGTGACTAAGGGTTGCGCCTATGGCTGGACCGGATGGTGGTGTCACAGAGGGGTGGATATCCGGATTGAAGCAATAATATAACGCGGCACCGGATATGATGTCCAGTATAAGTTATCATTGGCCAGGGCGCCGAGATATGACGCCGCTTGTTACTGGGCAACCAATGACACAGGATATGATGTCTTGGCATCTGCGACTTCCGGTTTTCGAACCGGAAATCACGTGGTACGCTGGGTTAATCAAACACAGTATAAAAAGCTGGTCTTTCCTTAACATGACCACCCTCCTCAGAAGAAGCTGGTGTGAAACGCGTCAGAGGGCGGTCACAGTAAGGTAATTTGGACCCATGGCTTGGTAATTTTATTTGTGTCATCCTCAACTAGGTATATGGCGTGCACCCGGTTTTGGGGCACAGACTTTTGAATGTCTCTTTTCCTGTACCTGTGGATTGATTATTATTGTGGTTGATATTTGTGTCATGTGGTCCTCCTTCTGTGTACCATTATATACATTGTCATTTTAACATAGTGTTGGTTTTAATAAAGATTAATTGCAATTGATTTGGCCTGACTCATTGGAGTTTTGTATATGAAGTCATCACAGTTCATAGCAGAGTACTGCTGAGACAGCTTGCTATCAAGAGGATCGACAGGAACACTACTTCACCATCTCAGAGACAGCACAGGTGGGCATCGGGAAGAAGTCGCTAAAGACAATACAGCAGCTCCGAGTCCTGCACCTTGGTTTTCCAAGGACTCTTTCAGCTGTTATTAGCAGACAAACCTATGTTTTCTACAACTCATCTGTGACGAAATGGACCCCTTTAATATATAACGTTGGAGGATTTCTTATTCATCCAGACCATATTGTATTTTGGTTTGCAAACTTGTAATTGCCAAGGAGAATCTCCTACAGCATTTCATAGATTACTGTGGTTTTAGTTTAGCATGGTAACTTGTTTGTCATAGAAGGCCAGAGAACTTAATTATGCTAATCATCCATTGTATGTTACCCTGTGAATGTTGACTTTATGTAAATTTCCCCAGCCACTATTGTTTTAATGTCATGGTTTGCAGACTGA
This sequence comes from Allobates femoralis, assembly GCA_033576535.1. Taxonomy (NCBI): domain Eukaryota; kingdom Metazoa; phylum Chordata; class Amphibia; order Anura; family Aromobatidae; genus Allobates; species Allobates femoralis. The sequence goes on along the minus strand of JARQOC010000003.1, from coordinate 692,350,713 downwards.
ATGTCTCCTACTAACATTCCATTGTAAGGACTATGTCAATCAGTATGTCGCTCTACCTTGCCAGGAGTGCAATACTACTAAAAATATGTTAAATGAGGCTTGAGGTCCAGCCAATGAAAAGACAGTGTTATTGCACCAATCGTGACATCCCCTATATCCTGCAATGAGGCCGAGGGTATATAAGGAGGACTGTTCACTTTGACCAGGAGATTGAAGATTGGATACAGGCATCTAATCTAGGATCTTCAGGTCCGGTTAGCAAGCCATACCCCCAGGCCTAGGCATTTCGGTGCCGACCAAGGGGACCAGAACACAGACTATAGAACCACAAGGACTTCAGCATCGAATTATCGAATTTGGCTGTGATGACAAAGAAAGAAGCCTCGCAGGTTGGGACAATCCAGTCACCTGCCTACAGACTTTGCCGTGCTGACTCAGCTTCCTAAATCTGCATTATTTCTTTCTCAGTGTGTGCCTGCCAAAAGCAGGAAGCCACTGGTTTGGAGTAAATAGCCCTGGAAGATCTGAGGCACAAAGATTCTAAACCCTGGTGAGCCAGCGGAAGGGTGAGACTCTGTTGCCTGTTACATTATGTGTTGTGCTTGGTTATGCGTTATATGCTGTTAACTGTTTGGGGATCCAATAAAGCCTTTGATATGGTGGTTCCCTCACCCTGTGTTGTCTTAGTGTTCCGCTCAAAGTTAAGGAGCTCGGGCGTTCAGTTGGGGATGAGCCCTGGTCCACGTTGTCTTTGTAAAGGCGGCTCTGCCTGCAGACGAGAGCACCCACTGACCCCCTGGTCTCCACATCATCTATGAAGGCCTCCCTGAATACCTCAGAGACAGCAAAAGGGTACAACGCAGTGTCACCCTGGACAGGGCCAAACTTGACTCAAAATCTGCATGCACCGTACCAAGGCAGGAACTCTGGGCTGTTGCGCCAGCAGCTGAAGCCAAGAGAGCTACACCCGAACAGTGGAATCTCATCTCCACTAATCTCCAAGTAGCTGAGTGGAGAATAAGACTCAGGTCAACCTACAGCACAATCCGTGTGTTCCAGGTTCCAGCACTGAAGCTGAGGTCCCATCACTTTGGAGACTCTCCAACATGGTCAGCCATTGTGCAGGCTGACATTCAGTCCAGGTGCATCACCCGGTGGCTCATTCGATCAGGAGTTACATGAACTGGACTTGTTGTTGGACTCTGTCACGGCGGGAGCACACCTCATCCTACCTCTGCTGTACCAGGACACAGAACCGTCGGCATCCAATTGACCATTATATTTTATCTTTTCTTTCTCCTCTCGTTGCAAGTTTTTGATGTCGAGAGACAAAGTTGACTCCTTACATAGCACAGGACTTGTGAAATCGGACAATTTCAGACTGTTTCAGATCCATTTTTTGGGGGGGGTTAATAAAGTGTCAAAATTTAGATTGTGTTTTTTTATTTTATATAAAGAATTTTTCTGTATTTGTGTTTTTTTAATTATTTCCTTATAGGATTAGTAATGGGCAGGTCTCATAGACACCTAACATTACCAATCTGGGCTTAACTTTAGATTTATGAACACATGGCCATTTCAACATTATGAATGGAAATTTCTTAATGCCAGTTTGCTTTCACTATATTATTAAGGTTTGAATGAAGCGCAAATGTCATTGTGCCTCTGTAATCCTGGGTCTTTGCTTAAAGTATTAAAACCATTGTTGTATAATGTCCAGTGTCATTATACCATAGACATTGAATAATTGGAAAATAAAATTGTTACACTTTTTTTTCTTTTATTCATGGGTCAGGTAGCTGTTCAAGCTACACAATAACCTAATTCATGGCTGGCATTGGGATTGCCAATATCTTGTTAGCTCTGCAGCAAAATAATTGTTACTGTCTATTTGAAATGTGACTTAGAACAAAGAGGAGAAAATGTAGGCTGTGATTATAATGTTATTTTAATTCAGATGTTACTATTTATTGAGCGGGAAAAGTAACAGCCAAGTGCATACAGAATTAGGTACAACAGTTTTAGGCAAATCAAAATAAGGGCTCATTCAGACAATGGTATGTTTCTTCTGCATTCATTCCCTTTTTGCTAGTTCTTTTATAGTTAGTTAAAAGTCAAATGCATTCACAATGTTGTTTCATCATTCATCCATACCATACTTTTTTCGATTTTAAAAAGCGTTTTTACAATACATTAACCCTTATGGAAATGACCGAAATTGGAATAAAAATTAAAATATTGTCTAGTAAATAATGAACAAATACTGAAATAAAACCATATGCATAGAAAAAACAAAAATGTCATACTTTCATATAACGCTGCCTTCACGTTGAATAACTTGTTTTCCGTGCCTATCGGTTTTAAAACGTTTAGCCACGGATCCGTTTTGGCCTCTCATGTATCCCTATGGGCACAGATTGGTCCTAAGTGGTCGCCTGTGTGTGTCAGTTTTATCACGTATCCGTTTTGGCCTCTGATGTATCCCTATGGGCACAGATTGGTCCGAAGTGGCCGCCTGTGTGTGTCAGTTTTATCACGTATCCGTTTTGCCTCTCATGTATCCCTAGGCACAGATTGGTCCTAAGTGCCTCTGTGTTGTCAGTTTATCACGGATTTGTTTTTGTCACTTTTTATGCACAGAGAATCAGAGACTTTTCCAAATTTGGGCTGCCTTTAAAATCACTGACACCAACGGACAGACACGGATTCGTAGCTGTCCGTGTCAAATAACATGGGGGTCTATAGAGATGGATTTGTACAGATCAGTGAAAAAAATGGATCCATGAAACAGATCCGTTTTGCTGCACTGAGCATGCTCAGAAGCAAGGTACAGCTCCTCCCACCCCTATCTCTGGTGACTGATGAAGGATCTGTTAAAAAAACGATCTCTGGACATCAGTTGCCATCCATTTGCACAGATCATTGCCTGCCCATGTGGTCCTTGAAATTCAAGGATCCACCCAGACGTGAAAATTATGCAGCGTGGAGGCAGCCTAAGATGCATTGTATCACATTCTTAATTATGGATTAAATTTTGAATGAGCTTTAAGGCGTTATTTAGATGTCCATTTTTCATGTACAGTGCCTTGAAAAAGAATTCCTACCCCCATGAACTTTTGCACATTTTTTTAATGGTACCCCGACAAATTTAAATATATTCCATTGGAATTTTATGTGACTCTTAATCTAACACAAAGTAGCAAGTATTTCTAAAGGTAATGAAAATGGTAAATGGTTTTCTAAATATTTAAAAATATAAATTTTACAATTGTGACGTATGTTTGTATTCAGCCCTGCTGCATCAATACTTTGTACTTTGAAGAATCAACTTTTGCTGCAATTACCGCTGCAAGTCTTTTGGGGTATGTCTTTACTAGTGATGCAAATATTGAGCCTGACATTTTCTCTATTCTTACCGTATATACTCGTGTAAAGCCGACCCGTGTATAAGCCGACCCCCCTACTTTTGCCCCCAAAACCTGGGAAAATCTATTGACTCGTGTATAAGCCGAGGGTGGACCCTAGCACAAGTATACAGCCCCCAGCAGTGTGGTATACACCAGTCCCAGAGGGCAGAGTGAACAGCAGCCCCTAGTGGTATGGTATATGACGCAGCCCTAGTAGTATATACAGCCCCAGTGGTAGTATATACAGCCCCAGTGGTAGTATACAGGGCCCCAGAGGTATATACAGCCCCAGTGGTAGTATTACATATTAGCCCCAGTGGTAGTATACAGGGCCCCAGCAGTATATACAGCCCCAGTGGTTTATACAGCCCCAGTGGTAGTATATACAGCCCCAGTGGTAGTATACAGGGCCCCAGAGGTATATAGCAGCCCCAGTGGTAGTATATACAGCCCCAGTGGTAGTATACAGGGCCCCAGCAGTATATACAGCCCCTGTGGTTTATACAGCCCCAGTGGTAGTATATACAGCCCCAGTGGTAGTATACAGGGCCCCAGAGGTATATAGCAGCCCCAGCGGTAGTATACAGGCAGCCCCAGTAATGCAGGGCCCCCCCAGCGTCTCTCCGGTCACCTGTAAAGGAAACTATACTTATCACAGTGCTCTGTCTGCGCCCGCTCGCACCCGCTCGCAGCTGCCGACCGCGATCCTCCATCTTGTGTCTTCTTTCTTCCTGTTTCCTGTGCTCGTCGCAGGGAATGACGTCATTGCCCGCGACGAGCACAGACAACAGGAAGAAGACGCAAGATGGAGGATCGCGGTCGGCAGCTGCGAGTGGGCGCGGACAGCGGGCGCGGACAGTCGGCACTGTGATAAGTATAATTTCCTTTACAGGTGACCGGAGAGACGCTGGGGGGCCCTGCATTACTGGGGATGCGGGGGCTGCTGTATACCGATGTATACATCGGTATGTACCGATGTATACATCGGTATACAGCACTGACTCGCGTACAAGCCGAGGGGGGTACTTTTCAGCCCAATTTTTGGGCTGAAAAACTCGGCTTATACGCGAGTATATACGGTACTTAAAAAATATCTCTAGCTCGCTGAGATTGGAGGGAGACGTCTGTGTGCAGCAAATTTCCAGACTTTTAATGGGATTTATGTCTGGGCTGTGACTGGCCCATTCAAACACATGAATATGCTTTGATCTAAATCACTGTAATATAGCTCCGGTATTATGTGAAGCATCATTGTACTGTACTGCAGTCTTTTGCAGTTTGGATGAAAAGATTAATTGATTTTTTTTCAGTACACAGTTTAATACTTTAAAAGATACCATTATAAATACATATAGTTAATACTGAGGAATAAAAAGGAGCACATAGGGTCTTATCACATGGTACAGGAGAGGCTAAAAACCTAGGGATGCTCACCTGGTGATAATGATAAAGTGCATGTGTGCTACCTCTGCGGTCTGGCTGTCACATATGGTTTTTCTTTTGCATAATTTGTAGTGTCATGTTTGAAGAGAATTGGAGCTCACTCTGCTGAAAGTCTGAAGCATCCTACACAGCCTGATCTCTACCTAGGATAGAATGTTAGAACATCGACGTGCTGCCAGGACCTTAAGTCTGATGGCCAATCAGACAGCCAGTAACGATCAGGTGATGTGTTACATCACACACCACCTGATCGCTACCGGCCATCTGATTGGCCATCAGACTTAAGGTCCTGGCAGCCCATCGGATGTGTTCTTTTTGGGTCCCATGACAGCTGTTGGATAGGTGAGTATGTTAATTTTTTTATTTTTAACACTTTTTATTAACTTTTATTTCACTTTTGCAGTATATATTGTGATGTAGAGACCCAGGGAACTCGCTTGCTGCATAATGACACCGACACGTGCTTATAATTTTTCAAATGACTACCCGTTTATTTCTCACATACCGATCATAACCCGGGTAGTACATTAAACATTGATCATAAGCACAATACATAACACATTACATTACACTAGAATAGCACATCACATCATACATTACATTACACATTACATTACATATAACATAGAACACCTACATTCACCATAACTATCTATCACCGGGACCTTTGTGACCTAACCATCAGTCCAAATGGCGGATAACTCGTGGATACCTCATGTATGGCCCTGACATCATCAGCCTTCATGAGTCACCCACGATACACCACTTTTCCCTTTGATCACCCATGGTAGTTTTACATAAGCCCTGTTGATCCATCACCCAGGGTAGTTTACATACGCCCTGATGATACCCAACAACTCATTTACAATAATAAATAGTTATCCACACTTTATCAATGGGCCCTGTGGGTCCCAATGGCGGTACCAGCTGCCTGGCTTTACTTACCCAGCTCAATACTTTAATACTGACCCATAGGACAGGCTCCAGCCTGACCGGGGCCTTACACACCGCATGTGTTCCATCCTAACACTTCCATGGATCATATACATCCTTACACATGCTCAGAGCCCATCATACTACATCCATGGACTGCGACTCCTCTGGGACCATAACAGGGAATTGGCCAATACTAGTACCCGGGTAAAACACGCGTCACCAAGGCCTCCTCACCATGGTTTGGGCCACCAGCCGCCATCAAACCTCCATACTTAGGCAGGTCTCCAGGTCAAAGTCTGTACCCTGCATCTGAGTCGCACCCTCCAGGTTCAGCCTTGGTTCCCCACTCAAGGAGCCCTCCTAACCCCTGCATCTGGCCACAGGTTCACACACACGATTGAAGGCACTGTTAGAGGGACAGGTACCTGCCGCATGCAGTAGGCCAAGCTTCCCTCTCGTCCCTACGGGACAGGTCGCCTGCAATATCATCCACACTGGCTGGGTCTCTCCCACAGACCTCATACACCGCATTTCTACATAAGCCATCATCTCTCATACCACGGGTCCTTTACCGACTGTCCAGTCGGACCCAATGGTGGCTATGCCCGCCTGGCATGATTCACACATAGAACACAGTTCACTCTAGCATATGAGAACTGCTGTCTTACCAGGTACGGTTCCGGGTCTAGCAACCTAAGTAACGGGTACACCATGCATCCCCAAGGGCTCCTTCCCGGAAGTGTCTCACCACACATCCAGACCAGTATCCACCTGGTTCAGCCACGGCTTCCCCGTTCCCGGCCACTGATATGGAGCTGGCAAGCTCCCTTCACAACCTCACATCACAGAGCTCAGGACTGTTCTCATTCTCATGCATTTCTAATCTCTGGTTTCTGGTCTGGTCTGATCTCTGGCTGATGATGAGGATCACACTCAATCAGCTGGCAGGCACTTTATCGTGCCTGTCACGCCCACACTGACACATCCATCTGGGCTGCTATTACTCAGCACACACCCACCTGGGCTGCTACCAATTAGGACACATGGTTCCCATACAACCGCTCATCAAGCTCATCTATGTGTCAGATCTACAGCACTCACTCTCACATTTAACTCATTGTGTTCTGGGTAGGTTCACACAGCATCATCACAGTAAAACCGGCCAGTGTGGGCAGGATCATACCCTGATCCTCCATGTGATGCACCCCGGCCATGGGGACCATGCCGGCTGTGCCTCACAATATAGATACACTGCGAAAGTACTCGCATTTCCCATTGACTTACATTGGACTCGCTACTCATAACAGGTACCCGAGTATTAGGACCTACTTGTTACGAGTATAGTGAGTTGAATATTTCGCTACTCGCTCATCCCTAACTATACTGATTGAGATCTACAACAGAAAATACTCTAGTGGTAATTATATACAGTATATTTGTAAAAAAAATATGTAATATTTTTAATTTAGAAATGTTTGCAAACAGTGCAAACATTGCATTAATACATTTTAATTACTATTTTAATCCTAATTTCATAAAAATAACAAACTTCAAGAAAACAGGTGGCACCTTCCCTTTAAAATTATACAGCGCAAGCAGTGGATACCCCGCAGCAGGGAGGCAATCTTACGTGTTTCAATTCCTGCAGAGTTTTAATCATGGATTGCACTGTATAATTTTATTATGAAAGAATAAAGAGTCTGGTTTTATCCTCACCCATTTTCCTGGTTTCACCAAAGGATTTCTTCTGTGATCAGTGAAACAGAGGGTCAGATATTTTCTAAGTACAGCTATCCACAGGACCCAATTTACCAACCTAGCAGGAGTTAATCCATAGTAGCTAAAGAGGGAGTGCAGGACAGCACAAAGGCACCTTGAAACCTACCATTTTACAGAAGTCAGCAGGAAGGCTATATTTATCACTCAGCACAGCGGACAGCAGTTCTCATCAGACTGGCCAAACTGCATGCCTGGTGGTGGTTGTATCATTCTGGTCACTGTGCAAGGATGTCAGTAAGAGGTAAAGCAAAAAACTGTTTTTTGCTGTTTATTTCTTTGCTGCCCTGCACTACTACCACCACCCCCATCATCACCATCCCCAAGGAGCCAGCCCTACTAGGGAAGTGTTTAAAATCTACACTGCCACTCCATCTATCTCAAAGGGATCTCTTGCAGTGTTAGCCATATCTGGCTGAATATCCCAACTGGCATCATGAACTGGGCACTGCTACCGTTCTCCTGACCACTGGCCCAGCTTCTGGATACCCCAGTCCTTAGCACTCCATACATGTAAGTAGGACTGCTGCAAATCCAAAGGAAAATAATGATGATCATGATAATAAGAATCTTCTTTGCAGTGCCTTTTTGATGTGACAAAGAAAATTCCACGATCAAGAGAGTTAGGCTATGTGCCCATTGGGCGTATTTTATTGTGTTGCACTTTTTAGTGCTGCGCTTTCAAGGTGATTACAATGGCTGTCAATTGGAAATCGCAACCCAAAAACATTCAAGTTAATTGAAAGACAATTTTACACATGCATTCTTGGCAGCAAAAACACAACGCCTAAAAACTACATGTGGTCACAAATTTATGAAAATCACATTGCCTTTAATTTAGAGCTGTGGTGACGTGTTTTTGCTGCAGAAATGCAGCAAAAAATATGCAGAACAACGCACAGTGAGCACAGAGCATAGCAACTGCAGTTTATTTCAATACCTTTCAAAGCCTATCCATGCTTCTTCCTCAGGAGAAGACACAATCATAGCAAAGCTGTGGGTGCCTGACAGTATTTGAATGGTCAGCATTTGAAAAAAGTGCCAAAATGACACAGCAACAAATTACAAGTTCAAAGGCTCATACATGTAAACCATGAGAGAATGAAATGAAATTGACATGCAACATGACAGAATTAATTACCATAAATTATTAGAATGACTACTATAATTAAATTCTCAAAAATATATATATTACTAAGGAAATGTAGAAGAGTGAAAAAAAGGGTCAGTAGGAGAAAAACTCCAATCATCTGTGTGATGGCTAATTAGACCACAAGTACCTATGCGTGCAGCTATGGGAGCGATATATGCGGTTATTATGGTGCATGCACACGATCAGTATACACAGCGTTTTGGACACAGTGTCTTGCCACTACATCCAAAACGCTGCATGAAACAGTATAAGCATAGTGGATGGGATTTCAAGAAATCCCATCCTCACTATGCTTAACCCACCCGCAGCGTGTTTGGAGCTGCGGTGCTGGTTGCTGCCCTCCCGCTCCTCCGCAGCATGTTTATTTCATGCTGCGGAGTCGGAAGCAGCTGCCGTTAGGAAACTGCAGGGAGAAACCACCCCGCACCGCCGCACATGGTGAGTACAGGGCGGTTGCGGTCTCCCTGCGGCCACCTGCAGCTTCAAGGTACCTTTACACGCCGCCACTGCGTGGTAACAACTGCCTGGCAATGGGGATTCTTGTACCTGTCGCCTTGAAATTGTTACGAAATGGTGGCGGGTAAATTGGGAAGTTGATGGCATTACCTGCTGTTGATTTGGATACCTGTTTCTGAGCCATGCTCAAAAACACAAGGCTACACAAAGGCACAATTGCCATGGTAGTGGCATCTAAACGAGGCACAGGGATGGAATTATCGTCGCCTAGGAATTCCTAGGGGCGTGACACAGCCTCATGGATACCGTGCCCCATCAGTGATGATTGGTGGGGGCTACTGTGTTTCCATTGGCTGTCCCTTCACAGGGCGCCATATTTAACGAGCTGTCCATTCACATTCCACAACTGCAATGGCATCATGTATTAGCTAGCCTTCCTACGCAGGCTGGCCAATCATGACGCTATTGCTTTGTCCAATCAGCGTGTTAGCGTCACGGAATACACTACTCTGTCATGCCTATGTACTTGCGGCGCGAAAGATGTACGCCCACATTCCCTTAGTGGTTGCAGCGTGTGAAGCGGCGACGGGATTCAACAGGAAGTTGTCCGCAGGATCTGTTGGAATTCCGCGGCAACACAATACCTTCAGTTGACAACGCAATGGCGGCGTGTACATGCGGCGTCGGCGATCGGTATCAACCGTCAAAAAAGTGCGCGTGCACGTACGGTTGATACCTGTTGCTAGGCACTGTGGCGGCGTGTAAAGGTACCTTCACTCAGGTCCGGAGGAGCTTTGTCCAACATGCAGCTCCTCCGGACCGTGAGCACATACCCTTAGTTTTGCACTGGGTTCAATTCCCACCAAGGACAACATCTGCAAGAAGTTTGTATATTCTCCCTGTGTTTGTGTGGGTTTCCTTCAGGTTCTCTGGGTTTCTCCCACACTATAAAGACATACTGACAGGGAATTTAGATTGTGAGAACCAATGGAGACAGTATTGCAGATGTATGTAAAGCGCTGTGGAATTAATGGTGCTATATAAGATAATAATTATTATTATTGTAGAGTGATCAGAGAATCACCACTATTAGAAAAGGAGAAGATCCTTTAAAAGAAAGAAAAGACTAAAAAATATAAGGGGTTAAATGACTAAGTGATTTTGTGATAACTGTGGAAAACGTTTATACAATTTATTAAAAATGCAAAAAAAGACTAAGGAAAAAAATGCAAAATGGGTCATATGAGATGAACGTCATCTCAGAAATCAGTGATGTACAGACATTGGCAGAGGACTAGTTAGGAGAGCAATAGAAATGCCAAGGTGAGTATAGGTTCATTGTTATCCTATATAGTAGCAATTCCATAGAAAAATCGGCACCTAAATCCGCATGATTTGCTGCTACGGAAGTCCCCATAGTTGGTGGAATTTTTATGAATTCCATCCTTACACATAAGCTTGATTTTTGGTTTATGTTCATCAGGAAAAGTGTAAAAATGTTAAATAAAGCAATCTTTGAAGCGTATCTTTTTATAGGAATTCATATGAAGAAGGAATATGAGATGCATCCTACCAAACAGTTGTATAAAACTGTAACTGAAATGAAGCACTTAATAACTGCACGCTGTAGATAACTGGATTTCTACAATTCCTAAATATGTTCTTCTAAATTCAAGCCATGATTTTAAGACTGATGCATCTTGGGATACCTGGACTGTGGAGAGCCATGCATGAAATAACATGCATTAACACAAAACTAATCTGTATGGAGAGTTCAGATATCCGTCTCCCTTTCATTTCAAGGTTGTCTTTGTTTGATCAAAAGTCCAATTCCCTTTTCCCTTAAGTCTTTCTCTTCCAGAAGGGAGATGTGGCAGATTTGAATTAAACTATAATTGATGAAAACTTTTTGGCTTCATAGGAAACATGTCTGTTCCTGACACAATTCTTTTGATATACACACTACAGAAATCTGCTTTGTATTGATCAATTTAAATTATATTGGGAAAAAATATTTAATGATATAATAATAACCTTAGAAATAGTGCCATTTTCTCCAAACTGCAGCCTTCACCAGATTCATCAGTCTATGCAATCTGCAAGGTATTTTCTAGCTAGATACAAAGTTGTGTAGAAGGGGAAATAGATGAACCATACTAATACAATTTAAGACTCATAGTAGTACATAACTGTATATGGATTCGTAAGACTCTTAAGAGGAATTTCATGGACAATCTGTGATAGCCGTTTACTTATCTGGTCCCACCTAAGATTTTTGGTGGCCCCTTTCACTTCATAATCCACTGGGTTGTCTTCATAGAGTAGATGGGTGTTGGCAATGGGGTAGTTGTTAAAGTGGGTTAAAGCTGCCTGCTTTGACAGCATGCTTCCTCAAGATGCTATAATTTATTCTGTGGGCCCAACCATGTTTTATCTCCTTTGGCATGCCATTTTAGGGATTTACTATGGCTTAACAACCAATTTGTTGACCACTAAATCACTTCTGCCATTTTCCCTTCCCTTTATCTGCTATTGTCACTCATCAGGGCTTTCCCTTGTAAAGCTATTTGTATAAGGCAATAGAGCCATTTTATTTCTTCTCTTCTGCCTGCACTGAAATATTGCTGCTTTTTATTCCATATGTACAATTGACTGTCTGTGTTTTGAATTTTATTATATAGGATCGCCATATACCTATCCTCAGTGGATCACACTATCCCACCACAAATCCAGCAGTTGCTATATAAATACTATGGTGAGTGGCCTCATGCATCATAGGGTTCCATTTGGCACTTATCTAAGTTGTGTTATTAAAGTTGTGATCTATCTATATTTGTGGCCAAAAGTGTTGGCACCCTTGAAATTGTTCCACAAATAAAGTACTTATCCAAGAAAATTATTGACATTATGCTTTATATATTGGAACAACATAAAAAATAGAGTAAGAATGGCAAATTGGATATGATTGCACAGAAAACACCAACAATGGGCTGGACTAAATTGTTGGCACCTATCCAAAATAAAGGGTAAACAACTTTGTTTCAAGCAGGTTATACTCATTCAAACTCACCTTTGGCAAGTAACAGATATGGGCAATATGAAAATCACACCTGAAACCAGATAAAGAGGGCAGAAGTTCTTGACTCTTTGCATTGTGTGCGTGTATGTGTGTGCTACACTAAGCATGGGGAACAGAAAGAGAAGAGCACTGTCTCAGTATTTGAGAATCAAAATTGTTTAACCATCTCAGCAATCTCAAGGTTATAACTCTAGCTCCAGAAACAAATCTCTAGAGAGTTCTGAATTGGCCATCAATTAGACAGATTATTTAAATCTCATTGAATAGCTGTGGAGAGATCTTAAAATACTGTCGATAAAAGCACCCTTTAAATATATATGAGAGACGTGGACGAGTTTAAAAATGAAGAGTGGTCCAAAACTCCAGTTGCTTGATGTAAAAAGCTTGTTGATGGCTATAGGAAGTGATTGTTTGCAGTTATTTATACTAAAAGGTGTGCAACAAAATATTAAGTTTGTGTCTGGACCATTTTTGGAGTTTTGTATGAAATTGTGTATAATTTGCCTTTTCTTTCCACTGTTTTTTTTGTGTTGATCCAATACCCACAAAGGAAATAAATATGTATATGACAAAATGTGTAAATGCAAACATTTTCTTGCACCAACACTTCATTTACTGGAACAATTTCAAGGGTGCCAACATGTCTGAATACACAGCCAGGCTATATTTTCCCTGTTAAAGGTTGAGAGTAGATTTTAAGCCGTAACGATGAAAAAGATGAAATAATAAAAATACACCACAACTCCACCACCATTGGACCCGGCACTCCACCACCACCCGAGCAGACCCAACCTACTGTTTCCCTTCCCATTGCCCTACAGAAGGTAAACCCGCAAGGGCAGGGTCCTCTCTCCCCTCTGTACTAGTCTGTCACTGTTAGATTGTTCATTGTATTTTTAACTTGTTTGTATGTAACCCTTTCTCATGTACAGCACCATGGATTCAATGGTGCTCTATAAATAAATAATAATAATCATAAAAATAATATCTAAAATGCACAAGAAAAATAAAACAAAAATGTATGAATAAAGAAAACTTTGTGTTGGATTCTTTGCAGAGATGCAAGATAGATTCAATCATGCAGTAAAGGCAAGTCAGTGATAATTAGAGATGAGCAAACATTTGAAGATCGGAGTTGGTTCTGTTCACCTAACTTCTAAACCCATTCAAATCAATGGGACACAAAATCAAGGGCAGAGAAAACACCTTCAAAGGGGCCAAAAGCTGCCAAAATCAACTCAAACCGTTTTACAATGGAGTCCAGCTCTTTTGGAACAGATTTTAGCTTGCTAGGCTATCACTTACTATGCTTCAATGCCGCTGTCATCATGCTTCCAGGCCACTCATATACCTTACACATATTGACTCGCCCCTTGATTGGTTTAAGTCAGACTTAGCCCTGCCCACCCTCTCTGCCAGTGTCTGGGATTGATTGCGAGTATGACAATGGAATTGACGCCAAATTACACTCCTTGACAGACGTTATGTCGCTTATCCATATTATGTAAATAAAAGCTTATGACCTAACGTTAAATTCATCCATTGGTTGTATAAATTACTCTTTTGAAAGCTGAAACCCTCCGAAATGTGGTTTAGGTTAAGAAAATAAATTGGCTTCAATGGTGAAATATTGATACTGGTCATATAATGCACCCAATCCTAGCTTACACCCTCACCTGTGCTCTGTAAATGATCGGTTAATTAGTGGGTTTGTCTAAATTTGCACTTCAGTAAGGAAGTGGAATAACTCCAATGCCACCTTTAAGTAGCTCCTCAAAGTCATAATCGCTTTCCTACAAGCTTTTAAATATGACTAATGGATTTGTGCCAAATCAGAACCCCAAACTACAGACACTGTGTTTCGGGGTAATTGCCCCTCATCAATGTAGTGTGTGGGATATTCTGATCTGGCTGTGTGAGTGGATAAGACAAGGTCTAGGAACTTGCTATCTACCTTATGGAGAGAAGTTCTCCTGCAACTATAAGAAGACAGTTAAGTAGGTGAGGAGATTGTAGCCACTTCCCCCCTCTAGGAAATATGCAAATTTGCACATTAGTAAGGAAGTGGAATAACTCCAGTGCCACCTTTAATTAGCTCCTCAAAGTCATAATTGCTTTCCAACAAGCTTTTAAATATGACTAAGAGATTTGTGCCAGATCAGAACCCCAAACTACAGACGCTGCATTTCGGGGTAACTGCCCCTCATCAGTGTAGTGTGTGGGATATTCTGATCTGGCTCTGTGAGTGGGCTAAGACAAGGTCTGGGAACTTGCTATCTACCTTATGGAGAGACGTTTTCCTGCAACCATAAAAATTATGACTTTAAGGAGCTACTTAAAGGTGGCACTGGAGTTATTCCACTTCCTTACTGAAGTGAAAATTTGCATATTTCCTAGAGGGGGGAAGTGGATACAATCTCCTCACCTACTTAACTGTCTTCGTATGGTTGCAGGAAAACTTCTCTCCATAAGGTAGATAGCAAGTTCCGAGACCTGGGTTTGTCTAAAAAGAAACCCAGCACCCTAGACCTTCACATGAACTGCAACTTGAGCTCTGACAACATGCCAAAAATCCACCCTGTGACCAAAGCCTTGATTATCAATAGGCTGAAGACCAGATCCACTGCAGAGGTGGCTGGCACCTTTAATGTGTCTCAACGTCAAGTACAAAGAATTAAAAAAAGATTTGAAGAGACTGGAGATGTGTTTGACAAGCTCAGGTCTGGCAGACCCCGCAAGACAACTGCTCAGGAGGAACGATTGTTGGTTAGAAAATCCAAAGCAAACCCCTCTTTCACTGCAGTAGAGCTGCAACAGGCCTGGTCATCTCACGTCCCTGTGTCAACTGGACCAGTTTGCAGGATTCTGTCTCAAAATGGCCTCCATGGTCGAATCAGTGCCCAGAGACCAGCACTAAACAAAAGGCAAATAAAACACTGTGTGGCATTTGCAAAGTCCCAGAGCCTGCTAAACAGGTGGATGCTGGAAAAGTGGCAGAATGTGAATTCTCTGATATATCTTCAGTAGAATTACTCCACAGCCTCCGCAAATACTGCAGAAGACCTACTGGAGCCCGTATGGATCCAAAATACACCCAGAAAACAGTTACATTTGGTGGTGGAAAGATCATGGTCTGGGGTTACATTCAGTATGGGGGTGTGTGAAACATTTTCAAGGTGGAAGGCAATATCAATAGCCTAAAATATCAAGAAGTATTAACTACCTCTTATATTCCAAATCATAAAAGGGGTCAAATTCTACAGCAGGATGGTGCACCATCTCATACATCCATCTCTACAACAATGTTCCTCCAGGTAAAAAAGATCAAGGTGCTCAAGGACTGGCCAGCCCAGTCACCAGACATGAACATCATTGAGCATGTTTGGGGTAGGATGAAAGAGGAAGCTTGGAAGACAAAATCAAAGAATCCAGATGAACTCTGGGAGGCATGTAAGACTGCATTCTTTGTTATTCCTGATGACTTCATTAATAAATTGTATGAATCATTGTTGAACTGCATGAATGCAGTCCTTCAAGCTCATGGAAGTCACACTAAATATTAAATATTACTCTAATAGCACCACAATTTAATTCACCAATGTTATGCAACATATATTTGAATGTTAAGTTAATGTTTTGTTTGCAAATCACATTACTTTTTGTGGGCGACAAAACTTTTGTCTTGCCAAAATCTGACCATTCTGTGTTCATTAAATGATCAATATTTCAGCATTTATGCCAAATGATTTTCTTAACCTAAACCACATTTTGGAGGGTTTCAGCTTTCAAGAGTAATTTATACAACCAATGGATGAATTTAACATCAGGTTATAAGCTTTTAATTACATAACATGGATAAGCGACATAACTTCTTTCAGGGAGTGTACTGTAACACTAAATATATAATTTTAAAAATGGGCTTGCACTTTGCCATATTTTTTGAGTGCCAGCCAAGGTAACTCAGGTAGCTGGAAGCTGGAATTCTCAGCGTTGTCAAGCCCAAGTGTTTTGAAACCCCAATGCTGAAAATTGAAGCCAACACCTGCCCCAGAATTGGCGCCTGCATGACAGGAGCCAGAACTGACGGTTACCACGCTTTTCCAGTTTCCATGGTGCCAATGGCAGATTCGATAATAAGAGGTTAATGTGAACTGAGAGCAAGCCCATAGGTAAGTAATGTTGAGGCATCAATTAGATACCCAATATTACTAACCAAGTTAGTAAGGACAAAAATAATCACATCAGTAAATATTTCATTTGAAAATTATCTCCAATACATTCCTCTATTAACATTATTTTTATTGGAATCCATTTTATTAAGTCTTCTATTCCACCCAATCCTCCAAAAAAGGATGTAATGATAAGTAGAAAAAAAAAATGAAACCCAAATAAATGCTGAAGTAGTTCCAGCATATGGGGGGCAAGATCAGTGACTACATCCCCCATATACTAGGACAGCAGGTTCTGCACGGCTCCCAGCAGTGTGACGAGCATGACTCATAACACACACTGGCTCACGAAAGCTGCAATATCATGCGAGATGTAGCAGGTATATCTCAGCCAATATCTAGCACATGTGAGGAGCAGTTACATCAGGAAGTGCAGTGCAGTTCAAACTTGGGGGATAGTCCCCTGTGTAACCCCTCGTGTTTGAACTGCAGTAATGTCTGTGATAACACCGCTTGTCACACTGTCACCAGTGCCTGATCTCACAGCATATGAGATTGCATTCTGGGAATGTGACCCCTATATACTTGTAGGGCCTTGTGCCCATGGAACATTGCTTGATGCTGTTTTTGAAGCTGATTGAGAATCAACATCAAAATCTGCATGTCTATCCTGAAGCTAGCAAAGTATGTGAAAGTTCAGAAGTGCTATACTAGCATTGTTTTTTTACCTTGTAGATTTGGTGCAGATTTTGGACAAAAAAAAAAATCTGCACCATATCTGCAAGAAAAAAAAGCAGTGTAGGCACAGTACTTCTGAACTGTCATAGACGTTAGCCTTGTTCACACATACCAATCTGTTTTTTAAGCCCTTAGAAAAATGGATCTGTTTTTTTAAGGGTGCCAATAGTGTCCCCTGAGGTCCTGGAAGTTTTTGGCAAGTCATGGGACTTAGTCATTTTTTCATTAAAAACGCATATGCGTTAAGGCATGCGTTAACGCAGGTGCCTATATGTGCCATGCGTTAACGTATGCGTTTCCCATAGGGCCCCATGTTAAAAAAAAACGCATGCATTTTTTTACAGCACCCAAAAAATGCTGCATGCAGTGTTTTTTGGGATGCTGAACATAAACGCATGTGTTGTTAAAAAACGCATTGACACTTAAGTGCACCATGCGTTAATGCATATGCGTTTTGGGACTTAGAAAAAAAAAAGCCTGAACTGATCCCAAAAGCGGATTTAAGGCAAAAACGCATGGTATGTGTGAACAAGGCCTTTGTTGGTCTTCGGGTAGAAAAGCAAATTTTGATTCAGATTCTAAAAGTCTGCATCTAAAAAAGCATCAAACAATGTACAATGTGTTGGAATCACCACCTCTGCAGGTAATGAAAACCTGTCCAATGCTGAGGAAATCCTGAAAATGTAAACTTTTTGCAGCCCTTGAGGACTGAAATTGGGCACCCCTGCTTTAGACGTCTCTGTGGTGGTAATCAGGGGGAAGAGGAGTCCTCAAGCCTTTTCACCACAACTGTAGCTCCCTTCAGCCTCAGTGTGCCCACAGTGTGTTTGATGTTTTTTTTACCCAGATTTTGAGAGTCTGCATCAAAATGTGCATGTATATACAGCAGCCAGAAAAGTGTATGACAATTCAGAATTGCTGTGCCCACATTCCTTTTTTTCCTTGCTGATGTGATGCAGATTTCTTTTTTCTGCCCTAAAATCATTGGCACAGCACTTCTGAATTGTCATAGACTTTGCTGGGTTCAGGATAGACATGCAGATTTTGATGCAGATTCTTAAAATCTGATCAAAAAAAGCATCACACAATGTACCGTGGGTACAGAGCCTAACAGGAAGAGGTCCCAAAGGATGTCAGGGCGACGTGAACTGGCTCTGTATGCCCAGGTCTGGCAATGAAAAAGGGGAATTATAGTTTATAAAAGTTATTTCTGATGCCTAACCATGGGTCATGGCCAGTATGGGCTACTGCTGCCGGTCAGACCACTACGGATAATGGTGGAGGTAGCAATCGGGATGGGAGGCCCTCCACGGGTAGGGTCATGTCCCCAGGGAAGATGTAGAAATTTTAGGTTATCGGGGCGCTGTAGTTGCTTTCTTCCACAGCTTCTCCTGTGGTAGAGGACAAGCGTGCAGCTCCGCAGGCAAGCCGCTGCAGTTTCAGTACCAATAAGTCTCAAACACAGTTCTTGATTTCATTTTACTTTACCTCACTGCCACCCAACAGCACAGTCTCAGTATTCAACAGTTCTTTACAGTTCCTTTTTACAACACTTGTGGTGAACCTGGTTCACACTACAGTCACGGTCTTAGGTTCTCACTGCAGCCGGGAGGGTTCCTCTGCGTCAATTCCCCTCAGTGTACCTTTCGGGCCCTGTTTCTCTCTCCTTTCCTACACATACGGGTTCGGTCAGGCCGTACGGGCTCTGTAGTGATCTGTCCCACACTCTGATTCACTAGCCTAGTACGATGGCTTTGTCCTACTCCATACGGTTGTTGGGTCTTGGGACATAGAGTTCCCACAACCTGCGGGTGTCTCATGGTTAGGGGCTTGAAGCATTTCCGGCCACAACTACAGAGCCAGCACTTTGGTTCTCTGGTCCAGCCACCAGTGACCCGGGTTAGTCGGGCTCACCTGGCTCCTTCTGTCTCTCCACGAACTCAGCCTGGGTTCCCGGCCGGCAATCAGTGGTACAGGCCGCCGGGCCCTGTTGTTCTTTCAGTCTGTCTCAGTCAGTACTCAGCTGAAGGGTGTCTCGGTTTGAGGATCCTTCCCTCCTCCTCACCCTCCAGGGAATTCTACCTCCAACTTAGTGTTCCTGTGTGTTACTACAGTTCCTCCACCCCTTTGTCCGGGTTCTCTCTACTTCCCACCCACATGTAGCAACTCCCGCCACCCCGTGCCTGACATGAAGTGACTTAGGTTAAGGGTCGGAGTGTGTGTGTGTGGGTGTTAGTGTGGAGTGACTGTCCTGCTTATCCAGCTGCAGTTCACCCTGTGGCCATCTGGTCGCAGGGGCGCCACAATAGCAGATAGGATAATGCTTTTTTGTGCTATACGACTTATTTTCTCATATTTTTTGTGTGTTTTTAAAAACAGCATTTTATGGCTCTGTGGGCTTGACCAGCATCTGATAGGGAACAGTGCACAGTGTGTGTGTTTTCACAACTTCAGAGAGCAGACTGACAGTGAGCTGTGTGGGGAGCCAGCAGACAAGGGGTTAACAGAGAATGTGACTGAGCTGCTTCTAAGGGTACCGTTACATGTCGCAACATTGCAAGCAATTTCACTTGCAATTTGCTGGTTGCAGTGAAATCATGGACACATTGTTCTATTTTGTAGCCATGTACAAAATGGAACAATGTGTCCATGATTTCACTGCAACCAGCAAATTGCAAGTGAAATTGCATGCAATGTTGCGACGTGTAACGGTACCCTAAGGAGTTTGCACTCTTCCTGACCTTCTGATATTGCTTATCAACTGTGCTAATCTGGTACATAGTTTGCTAATGAGCTGCAGTCAGCAGTGTAGGCCATGCCCCCTCTGTTACCCCCTCTTGTTACATGCCCGTATTCACTGTGAAGACAGATGTTACTCAGAATTTAAATAGGTCTCCTTCACACACAGTACAGTGTGACACCTTGTGAAAGGTTTATTAATGAAATTAACCAGAATTTTCTAATGAAGTATATTAGAAAGTTTATTAAAATCACTTGGTCTACATTATTATTAAATAAAAATTTAAACAGCAGTTACACTTTAAGACCAAACCTTATTTGCATAGTGCACAGACCACTATAATGGATTACCTATTGTGATATTTCAGATCTGTGCCACACCAGTCTCTGGATGAGAATTCTAAAAAAAAGTATTATCGTGACTTTGCTTTCCCTTCTATTGCCAGCTTCAACAACATGATTTATATAGAGAATTTAAATCAAACTAACTGAACACATGTTATTACACCTCATCAATCATGTTGTCATTTGATGGATATCATAAAAACAAAATTATTTTTCTACACCCAACACTGCAGTTTAATATCCTATGAATACCATGTGCAGGTGGAAGCTCTAATTTTCATTCTAAATGTATTGTTTTTGCCTCCTATATTGTCCAGCTTTATAAATCATGAATGTATTTCTAGATTTATTGCTCCAAACCTTCCTGTTTCTCTGTAAATATAACTGAGAAAACTATGTACTAAATAATGCTAGTTAATTACCAAGAAAGTTGTCGAAAATCAAACTATATTTATACCATAAGAACAAAAACACACTAATTATATATTTTAAGACTTTCTCTAGTATAAATAATTACTATGCTAATGTTATGCAGAGCTAGCCTGCTTTCCCTGGGAGATATATTATAAGTCTAAACTATTTTTATGTATTATCTACATAATACAAAGCATTTTAGACAGCACTGAATTGTCATCCTGCTTTAGTAATACTATTTGTTTTCTTTGTGACCATTCCGTTGAGTGTCTCTTGACTTTTACTTCAAGTTATTGCTTTATCCACATTATTTCACATTATACCCTTAGGGTACCGTTACACGTCGCAATATCGCAATGCAACATCGACAAAAAGTCACGTGGTGTGGCCGTTGCAGTTGATATCGTTTGTGCATTGTGTCGTGTAAATGGGCAATGCGACTAGAAAAAATCGTAGGTACGATATTTCAAGAAGATTGTGCAAGCCCTTCAACCGTACGATATTGTATATGCGATCTGGCATGATCGTGCTGTGTGACGGCGCAACTACGATCTTGCTTGCAACTTCCCCTATTCACTACAATTTAAATGCTCGGTCCCTGGGTTGCTCATACCCAGCGCACAAAAGTTGCGTACAACATCCTAGTTGCGTTGTCTGCCAATATCTCCCTGTGTGAAAATCTCCTATGCGATCTTGGACAAGTGGCCAAAACGTGCGCGCTCCTATGAAATTGTATGCGATATTGGAACGATATTGCGACGTGTAACGGTACCCTAAGGCTACTGTTTTACACGATGCAATATTGCATGCAATTTCACTGACAATTTGCTGGTTGCAGTGAAACCATGGACACATTGTTATATTTTGTTGCCGTGTACAAATGGAACAATGTGTCCATGATTTCACTGCAACCAGCAAATTGCCAGGGAAATTGCATGCAATATTGTGTCGTGTAACGGTACCCTTAATAGCAAGGATTTTTGTAAAGAAAATGGTTTCCTAAATATATTAAAAAATAAGTCTGAAAATTGTGATATACAAGTGCATCGCTATGATTCCGTAGCGTGCCACAGCGTGCTGTAGTCCGCACCCCATCTGTGATGATTGTTGGTGGCTACTGTGTTCCCATTGGCTGTCAGTTCACAGGGTGCCATCTTTGAAGAGCTGTCCGTTGAGCAACACACACATCTTCAATGGCGTCATGTATTGCCAGCCTTCCAGAGCAGGCTGACCAATCGTAACGCTGTTGCGTTGTCCAATGAGCGCGTATGGGGCGCTGTGTAAAACACTGTGGCATGCCTATCTCCTCGCAGCACTGACCTTGTGCGCCCACATTGCCTTTGGAAATTTTGGCGTGTGAAGCGGCGAGGGAATTCGACCAGATTGGTTCCACTGTAGGTGACGCGATTTCCAGGGCGACACATCGCCTTTATTTCAGGGCGAGATTGCGGCGTGTAATACCGCCATTGGCGATCTGAGGCGAGCATGAAAAACATGCACGCGCACGTTAGATCGCCTCATATCGCCAGCCGATATTGCGGCGTGTGAAGGTACCATTAGACATACTTAGTGTCTGTGTCAGGAAATTCACATAATACTACATATTTTTCATGCAGGGCACTCAATAAGGCAATACTGGTGTTATTATAGTCAGGGGCATGGCCAAAACTGTAGATGCAAGGATAACAATATATTGAAGGCTTAGGATATTGATGTCATGGGGGTGGGACTTCCCAAGCAAGTGGGTCGGGCTAAGGTGGACTTGTTGCCCTAGATGTAAATATCTTTGTAGTTAACCCATTTCATGACATATGATGTACTGGTACTTCATATGTTATGTCCTTTTCATTGATCTCGGCTCTCGCACCGAGCCCGCATCTGTCCCTGCACATCTCGGTTGATCTGATCGGCTGATAGGTGTCTCTAACAGCTGCCGGTGGATCAAGGATGTTGACAGCTGTTAACCTTCTAAATCCTACTGTCATTCTCTGACCGCAGACATTAACACACAGAGATTCCTCTTCTATCAGTGCACCGGTGACATCATTGTGGAAAGCCAGTGGGTTGTCATGAAGACCATGGTTCAGCTGATGACTTCTGTGTTTATGATAATGATCCTCTTGCAAATGCTGGCTGTGAGGGCATTCTCAAGAGATCAACATTTCTGCTGTACACAGCAATGATAAAGACTAGCAAATACAATAAAAACTAAAAAAAATATTAAATATGAAGAATAAAAATTATAAGGTCAAAATGTTTCACATATTTGGAATTGCTGCGTTCAAAAATGTGTGATCTATCAAAATATAAATTAATTTAATTCAATCGGCACTGTAAAGAAAAAAAAATACCAGAATTAATTTTTTTGGCTGCTGCCACATTGAATTACAAAAGAATAAAGGTGATCAGAACATTGTATTTATCTAAAAATGGAATAGTTAAAAACATTAGCTCAGCGTGCAAAAAAAGCCACCACACAGCCCCAGATCCTGAAAAATGAGAATGCCACAGGTGTCGTAAAATGGTGACAAAAGTTTTGTTGCAACTTTCTAAGAAAAATGTTTACACTAATTAAATAAAAAAAACTACCATCTTTTTCACTTTATAAGACGCACCCCCAAAATTGGTGAAGGAAAAAAGAAAAAAAAATGTAATGTTAAACGGGGTCCGTCTTATAATTCCAGTGTCCGTCAATCAAATCATATTTATGTCCCCCATAGCCCCCTCATCCTGGTACACGGTCCCTCATTCTGGGATATAGCCCCCCCACCCTCTATATGGCTGCCTTATATTGGTTATAGCCCCCTCGTGCTGGCACATAGCCCCCCTGTGATGGCACATATTCCCCCTGTGATGGCACCACGGCCCCCTGTGATGTCACATAGGCTCTGTCTGGCACACTCCGCCATTGATGGGACACATTCCCAGTGATGGCACACATCCCTCCTTGATGGCACATGTCCCCTATTGATGGCACACATCCCCCATTGATGGCACACATCCCCCACTGATGGCACATGTCTCCAGGGCTGGTACACATCCTGCAGTGATGGCACATGCCCCTTAGTGATAGCACACATCCCCCAGTAATAGCACACATCCCCCATTGACAGCACATGTCCCCCATTGATTGCACACATCCCCCAGTGATGGCACACATCCCCCAGTGATGGCACACATCCCCCATTAATGGCACACCTCCACCATTGATGGAACATATCCCCTATTGATGGCACATAGCTCCCCTGTGATGGCACATATTCCCCCTGTGATGGCACATGGGCCCAGTGCTGGCATACATCCGCCATTGATGGGACACTGTGGAGACCAGGGGGTCAGTGGGTGCTCTCGTCCACAGGCCCAGCCACCTTTACAAAGACAACGTGGACCAGGGCTCATCCCCAACTGAACGCCCGAACTCCTTAACCGTGGGCATATCACTACTCAGACAACACAGGGTGAGGGAATCACAATATTAAGGCTTTATTGGATCCCCAATCAATTAACAGCATATAACGCATAACCAGCAAAACACAACAATGTAACAGGCAACAGAGTCTCACCCTTCTGCTGGCTCACCAGGGTTTAAAATGTAGCACAGCAAAGTCTGTAGCCAGGTGACTGTATCGTCCCAACCTCGGTTGCTTCCTTGTCCTTATGCAGTCTTTGTCACAGCCGAATCCGATAATCCGATGCTGAAGTCCTTGTGGTTCTATAGTCCGTGTTCTGGTCCCCTTGGCCGGCACCTAAATGCCTAGGCCTAGGGTTATGGCTCGCTAATCTGACCCGAAGACCCTAGATTAGCTGCCTGTATCCAATATTCAAACTCTCTCTCTCTCCAACTCTGGTTAATGAACACATCTCCTTATATACCTTCAGCCCTCATTGCAGGATATTGGGGGCATCACGATTGGTGCAATAACACTGTCTTTGCATTGGCTGGACCTTAAGTCTCATTTAACATATTTTTAGTAGTATTTTACTCATGACAAGGTAGAGTGACATACTGATTGACATAGTCCTTACAATGGAATGTTAGTAGGGGACATTCAGTCTGCAATCAATGACACTTAAACAATAGTGGCTGCGGCCATGTATAGAGTCAGGGATCCACAAGGTAACATACAATGGACGATTAGCATAATTAAGTTCTCTGGCCTTCAATAACAAACAAGTTAGATAATTACATTACCAGGCTAAACTTAAACCACAGTAAATCTATGAGAATACTGTAGGAAATTCTCCTTGGCCATTACAAGTTTACAAGCATATATATAATATGGTCTGGGTTACATAAGAAATCATCATATGTTCTAAATTGAAGGAGTCCATTTCGTCACATACCTCCCCCTTCTTATGTAACCAGACAGGGCAGTCAAATGTGATAAGTCTCTGGTCAGCCTTCTCCTCTTGGCGGCATTATCTTTTTTAATAGTGAAGACAGCAATTGAGGCTTCCATCTATACACCTTCCCCAGATTACCTGCCCCAGGATGGGCAGACATATTGTGGACAAGCAGAAAATGGGATTCAAGGGTTGGGCTCCCATAAACTTCTGGCTATCAATTCCCCCCAGTCAATGGCCACAGTCTGGCTATGTGTACTCACTGTTAAGGGATAAGAGGAGAATGATGGGGGCTGGGAACATGGATTATCCTCTGAAGGTGTGGTAGCAAGATCCACATCAGAGTGCTGCTTGGCTTTCTGGATGTTGGTGATGGCTGTGACAAACTGGCTGGCTAGTCCTTGTCCTGGGTCAGCTCGCAAAACAACAGATGTGGGGGGGCCATCCATAAGCCCCACTTCAACCTCCTCCTGGTTAGCCCCTGAAACAACAGGTGTGGAAAAGCTGCTCACAAATCCCACATCAACCTCTTCCTGGTCAGTCTCCAAAGCAACAGGGATAGGGACGTTGTCCATAAACTCCAACTTGTCCTCTCCCTGCTCAGGCTCGGTGTTGACAGGATCAGTTTCTTGCAGTTCCAGGGCTTGGAACTGGTGTCTTTCCAGATTGTCACTGGATCCATGATGTGGCACACGGTTTAATTCCTTTGGGTCAATATCGGCGGGGTCCTCATCATTCTCTGCACCCTTTTGGGCATGCCACTGGACCAATTTCTGGGTCAAATCCGACCGTGTGTCAGTGTCCCTGGCTTCGATTTCTCGGAAAGACATGCCACCTCTAGTTGCAGTTTCCTATAGCGGCCGTACTTCCACTCCAGTCCTCGTACCATGGCTGAGCTGGTGGGGTTGGACATGGCAGTGTCCGAAACCTGACTGCCTCACTATGACCTGCTGGGTATGCTTATATGCATCCCTGGTTGTTGAGCCCTTGGACGGTGTCCACGAACACCAGTCCCCTGCAGCTCCCTGGATAAACCAGGCTGAGTAGTATCCCACCGCTGCCACCAATTGTGGAGACCCGGGGGTCAGTGGGTGCTCTCGTCCACAGGTCCCAGCCGCCTTTACAAAGACAACGTGGACCATGGCTCATCCCCAACTGAACGCCCGAGCTCCTTAACCATGGGCATAACATTACTCAGACAACACAGGGTGAGGGAATCACAATATTAAGGCTTTATTGGATCCCCAAACAGTTAACAGCATATAACACATAACCAGCAAAACACAACAATGTAACAGGCAACAGAGTCTCACCCTTCCCTTGCTCACCAGGGTTTAGAATGTAGCACAGCAAAGTCTGTAGCCAGGTGACTGTATCTCCCAACCTGGGTTGCTTCCTTGTCCTTATGCAGTCTTTATCACAGCCGAATCCGATAATCCGATGCTGAAGTCCTTGTGGTTCTATAGTCCGTGTTGTGGTCCCCTTGGTCGGCACCTAAATGCCTAGGCCTAGCGTTATGGCTCGCTAATCGGACCCGAAGACCCTAGATTAGCTGCCTGTATCCAATCTTCAAACTCTCTCTCTCCAACTCTGGTTAATGAACACATCTCCTTATATACCTTCAGCCCTCATTGCAGGATATTGGGAGCATCACGATTGGTGCAATAACACTGTCTTTGCATTGGCTGGACCTTAAGTCTCATTTAACATATTTTTAGTAGTATTTGACTCCTGACAAGGTAGAGTGACACATGATTGACATAGTCCTTACAATAGAATGTTAGTAGGGGACATTCAGTCTGCAATCAATGACACTTAAACAATAGTGGCTGCGGCCATGTATAGAGTCAGGGATCCACAAGGTAACATACAATGGATGATTAGCATAATTAAGTTCTCTGGCCTTCAATAACAAACAAGATAGATAATTACATTACCAGGCTAAACTTAAACCACAGTAATCTATGAGAATACTGTAGGAAATTCTCCTTGGCCATACAAGTTTACAAGCCTATATATAATATGGTCTGGGTTACATAAGAAATCATCATATGTTCTAAATTGAAGGAGTCCATTTCGTCACAGACACATTCCCCAGTGAAGGCACACATCCCTCCTTGATGGCACATGTAACCTATATGGATGTGGCACACATCCCCCACAGATAGCACATGTCTCCAGGGCTTATACACATCCTGAAGTGATGGCACATGCCCCCTAGTGATAGCACACATCCCCAGTGATGGCACACATTCCCCATAGATGTACAAGTCCCCAATTGATGGCACACGTCCCCCAGTGCTGGAACACATCCCCCATTGATGGCACACGTCCCCATTGATTGCACACATCCCCCATTGATGGCACACAACCCGAGTGAGTCACACATCCCCCAGTGATGGCACACATCCCCATTGATGGCACACATCCCCATTGATGGTACACGTCCTCCAGTGTGGCAACATCCCCCAGTGATGGCACACGTTCCAGGTTCTGGCACACATCCCCATTGATAGCACTCATCCCCCATTAATAGACAAGTCCCCAGTGCAGGCACACATCCCCCAGTGATGACACACTGTGCACATTGATGGCACACATCCCCTATTGATGGCACACATCCCCCATTGATGGTACACATCCCCGAGTGATGGCACACATTCCCCAGTGATGGCAGACATCCCACATTGAGGGCACACATCCCCCAGTGCTGGAACACATCCCCCCATTGATGGCACATGTTCTCTATTGATTTCACTTGTCCCCCTGTTCTGGCAAATGTCCCTTATTGATGGCACACGTCACCCATTGATGGCGCACATCCCCCAGTGATGGCACACATCCCCCATTGATGGCACACATCTCCATTGATGGTACACATCCCCAGTGATGACACACATCCCCAGTGATGGCACACGTCCCCAAGTTCTGGCAAATGTCCCTTATTGATGGCACACGTCCCCCATTAATGGAACACATCCCTCGGTGATGGCACACACCCCCCCCCATTGACAGCACATTCTCCCATTGATTGCACACATCCCCCAGTGATGGCACACATCCCCCATTAATGGCACACCTCCACCATTGATGGAACATATCCCCTATTGATGGCACATGCCCCCCAGTGATGGCACATGTCCCCCATTTATCACACACGTCCCCCAGTGATGGCACATATCCCATAGTGATGGCACATGTCCCCCAGTGAGGGCACATGTCTTCAGGGCTGGTACACATCCTGCAGTGATGGCACATGCCCCCTAGTGATAGCACACATCCCCCAGTGATGGCACATATTCCCCATAGATGTACAAGTCCCCCATTGATGGCACACGTCCCCAAGTGCTGGAACACATCCCCCATTTATGGCTCACGTCCTATTGATTGTACACTCCCCCATTGATGGTACACATCCCCGAGTGATGGCACACATCCCCCAGTGATGGCACACATCCCCCATTGATGGCACACATCCCCCATTGATGGTACACATCCCCTAGTGATGGCACACATTCCCCAGTGATGGCACACATCCCCAAGTTCTGGCACACATCCCCCATACATAGCACACATCCCCCATTCATAGCACACGTCCCCAATGCTGGCACACATCCCCCAGTGATGGCACACGTTGCCCATTGATGGCACACGTCCCCCATTGATGGTACACATCCCCCATTGATGGTACACATCCCCGACTGATTACACACATTTCCCAGTGATGGCACACATCCCCCAGTGATGGCACACATCCCCCATTAATGGCACACCTCCACCATTGATGGAACATATCCCCTATTGATGGCACATAGCGTTTGGTTGAGAAACTATGCGCAGAAAATTCTAAGTTTAATCTTTTTGGTTTATCTAAATTATGTTTCAGTTTTATTAACAGGGGAAAATCTTTAATATTTAATAAATAATTTTAAAAAACCTAAGGTTTTGTGACTGTTTTTTTAGTTGCATTTAACAATTGTAGGCATTATAAAGTACTGCTGGCTATTTTTGTAAATTACTTTCCACGTTTGTACCTCTAAGGTAAGGTAAATGTAAGGTAAAGTATGTAAGTTAAACCCTTTCCAGACATGGACAATTTTCATTTTTGAGTTTTTGTTTTTTCTCCTCCCCTTTTTCCCAGAGCCATAACTGTTTTATTTTTCTGTTCACATAGACATATGATGGCTTGTGTTTTTAGGGATAGTGAACTAGAAAGTGGAAGTGCGTTGAAATTGTGAAAAAAAACAATTTTGACAAAGTTTTTAAGGAATTATTTTCATGCCATAAATTGTGTGGAAAAATGATCTGGCGATATGATCCTCACTATCAGTACGATTACGGGGATATCAAAAATGTCCAGTTTTTTTATTTAATTATTTTAGTGGAAAAAAAAAAATCAGAAGTTTAAAAAAATTTGGGGGTGCTTTCTCACCATTTTCTGAAACCCATAACATTTTATATTTTTCGGTTGATAGAGCCATGTAGGGGTTAAAATTTTTTGCAGGGTGAGACATAACATTTTAATCACTTATTACAGCATTTTTGTGGTATTAAAAAATGTAATTTTGATGTAAGGAGATGCGTGAGCGCCGGCGCTTCCTGGTGACGCAGCCCCTGGTTACCCTATGTTGATCGTGGTAACCAGGTCACACATAAGGCTGCCTAGTGTCCGCTTAAGCCGAGCGGACAGGGAAACGCTGCTAGCAGCGTTTTCCTATCCGTTCTGGGAAAGCGGACACTAGGCAGCCTTGTGTGTGAAGTGGTTACCACGATCAACATCGAGTAATCAGGGGCTGCGTCATCAGAAATGGCGTCGTTCACGCATCTCCGCTTCACTGAAAAAAGCTAAGTATTTAACGGAGACCCATGTGTGAACATCGCCATAATCTTTTGAAACCCTCCCAAATGTGGTTTAGGTTAAGAAAATAAATTGGCATCAATGCTGAAATTTGATCATTTAATGAACACAGAATGGTCAGATTTTGGCAAGACAAAAGTTTTGTCGCCCACAAAAGTAATGTGATATTCAAACAAATAATTAACTTAAAATACTAATATATGTTGCATAATATTGGTGAATTAGGTTGTGGTGCTATTAAAGTCATATTTATTTATTTTTACACTCCCATGATGGCAGGTTCATTGCCAATGGCAACCAATCACAGACACTGGCACAATGGTTGAGGTGCAACAGCCAATCACATACGCTGTCACAGAGAGTGGACATCTGGGATTGGCTGTTGGAGGCAAATTGCAGGGAATAATCAGGATGTTAATGAGCGGAACCCGGAAGCACAAGAGCGCACGGTTGGTCCTCGGTAATTATAATGCTGCTGATTACACAATTTTGCTTATTGTTACAGCCCCCCAGCCAAACCCAAATCTGAGCAGTAACATGGACTTCTACAGGAAGTCTGTGTTTGGGTTCGTGCCCAAACACTAGGTGTTTGGTACAGACCCTGAAGATTACAGTTTGGTTTCACTCATTACTATTTATCACCTAATAAACAGACAGAAAGTGATTAAAATATCAATCTGTAATATCCTTTTAACCCTGCTGTTCTGTTCAGGTCATAGTGACCCATAGACAATGTTTTGCGTGTAGATATTTTTCTATAAGTTTCTAAAACTTGAGGTTACTTGACTTTTCCTCATTTGGGGGGACCTATCTATGAGTATTTTTTTTTTTTCTTTGTGTTTACTTTTAGCTACACGCTGATTTGTACACTTGTCTATTCGGGTCATAGTGACCCGGCATCATTTTTTACATCTGTGAGGCCATATTTCAGTGAAATAAAGGAGTTATAACCTCAGTTGGGTCTATTTATTGCATCTACTATTTTATATCAATTTATTTATTTCCTAAATTATTTCAATGGGGTCGTACACACGATCTGCCGAGTGTATGCATTGAGATCTGCACACCATAAAAATGGCTTTATATTGATTATTTAAGGTGCGCAGTCTATACTAAAATATAGAGCGCATCCAGAGAGATCACTAGGACTGCACTACACGTGTATATTCTGCACAGAACGGACTGCACAAAACGTGCTGTGTAAGAGGGCCTTATTTTGTAAAGCTGAGCTCTAAAGGCCTCCAAATGATTTTTTTTGGCAAGTAAGTCTGTCTATCTGGCTTATCTCCTTGTTTTCAGAAAGGTTCTTATCTTCTCTGCTCTTATCAGTACACATATGCTAGCACACGTAGCCATTTGACCTTTCAGTTTCTCTTGACAGCAGCTCTGTACACATCTCTGTTTCAGGCTGTATCTTGGCTTTTTACAGGTATCTAGCTTGTTATGGTTTTCTTATTCAATTCTGTTGGTAGATTGTATATTGTAAAGGAATACTTTTATTTTATTTTTTTACATGTACTTAATGTTATTACTGTGTGATTCTGTAAGCTATAAGTCAGGCATACTGTCTGCAAAGCAGACAAACTTATTTCAGCTAAGAGCTGTTTTTTTTTCCATGGCTCCACCTGTTTTTTTGAAGTAGGGGGTTATTTACATTTGAAAGACTCAATGTGTTTACAAGTGGTGTAGTATTCAAGAATAAAAAGAAAAAGGTGCCGCTATTGCCTTTAATAAAACAAGTATTACATGTTCCGGATGCCAAAAAGTCTTATGCAAAGCCCATGTTTATTGTTTTTCATGCAAGAATACATAAAGTAATTTTACCATGTGAATATGTTCAAATTGAAGTGTTTATTATCCTTATTTTTTTTTTCACAAAATGTTTGATTTGCTTGTTTTGGTTTTTTTTTTTTTACCACATATGTGTAGTTTGCTATTTTTCGTTTTGCTTATTACTAAGTTTTTTCTGAATAAAAAAACCAAAAAGATTTCAATTTCATTTTTCTGTTTTTTTATTTCCAAACATGTTCCCATACAGTGTAGTAAGCAAAAGGTATAAAAATAGATGAGTTAGAGTATCTAAAATCAAGATTTAATAAACCGGGTCATAGTGACCCAGGAGCAATACAAGTGTATAGTACATGGGAACAGAACAGCAGGGTTAAAGGTACCGTTACATGATAAGATATCTTGAACAATCTCGCTCAAACGTTACGGATTTGGAGTCGTTGAAACAACATCGTCAGGACGTTGTTGCGTGTAAGGGTCACGTCACACACACAGATATTTGTGCAGATATTGTTCACAGATTCTGGTTGTAGTGAAATCATGGACACATTGTACCATTTGTACACAGCCACAAAATGGAACATTGTGTCCATGATTTCACTGCAACCAGAGATCTGCAACAATATCTGCACAATTATCTGTGTGTGTGACGTGGCCCTAACACCGAGATATGGCTATGATAAATCGTTGGATCGTTGATTGCAGATTTGAGAACATGTTCTCAAATCAGATGATCCACGATCAGCCAACCTGCTGCATTGGTCAGTGTGACACAGCAATAATGATGTCGTTCACTACTTCGCTCATTCACATCAGTTAACAAGTTTCGTTCGCTGGGTTGTGTGAACGATACATGCTTGTTGGATTGTTGGTGCGTCGTCCACGATATCTAGATGTGTGACATCTTACCAATGATGTCAAAACGATGTCCTAACGATCGAGATCGTTAGTGAGATCATTTCACTATTGAGGCGTGTAACGGCACCTTTAGTTGATTGCTGTTAATGCAATTACTTGTTTAAATCCATTTAATACCACTGGGAATAGAATGCTATTTTCTGTTTTATATTAAATGAAAAACAAACTCTTCCTCCAAAACTAGCAGCAATCTTATTTTGCACAAGCAACTATGTGATTATTTTTGCTTTGCAAAATAAAAAGGCTGTATTACTTCTGAACAGAATGAGAAAACGCTTCAATTTAGTTATGGCTAAAACAGTATTCAATCATGATAATACCTACTGTATCCTGGTATTTCTATGTACTTTCTTTAAGAAATTAGACTCTTGAGACTAAAGGAAGGAAGTTTAAAATAATGTAAAACTATCAAAGTGTTACATAAAAAAGCAATAAAAATGCAGTATTATTCATGATAAATAAGGAAAGGTACAAGCAAGGATTCTCCAATTTAATTAGAATATTTATTATTAAAATGTATGTATGCATTATTTAAATAAAATAGAATCAAAGTTACAAAATCATCTTATCTTAGATAAAAAAAAGTTGAGTCACTACAGGTTCCTCATTTTATAAGGTGAATACCTTTATATTTAGATTTTTACAATAGAGTGATAGAATGGTAGTGTTGGGAGGGACCTCATGGGACATTTGGTCCAACCCCTCGGCTGACAGCATGATTCACTAAATCATCCTAGACAGATATCTGTCCAGCATCTGTTTTAAGACTTCCATTGAAGGGGAACTCCCCACCTCTCCTGGTAGCCTGTTCCACTCGTTGATCACAATATTTCTAATGTCTGTGTCTTCATTGAGCTTCGTCCCATTGCTTCTAGTGTTTCCTTGTGCAAATAAGAATAAAGCTGAACCTTCTACAGTGTGACAGCCCTTGAGATATAAGTAGACATTTATTAAGTCTCGTCTCAGTCTCTTGTTGGCAAGCTAAACATTCCCAAATCCTCATAGGGCATGGTTTGCAGACCGGTTGATGGTGGGCTGGTGCTGGGCTGTAGTCACGATAGAGGGTGAGCCCCAGCTGCTGCACAACAAT
>JARQOC010000003.1:692295796-692316960 GCA_033576535.1 Allobates femoralis | reverse complement strand
CCCCATCATTTTAGGCATATCTTTAGCGCATAAGTGTGAATGACCACAGTTCTGTGCTCACCTAAAAAGATGTACACCAGCAAAACTGACACCAGAGTCCAAAGTGTCTCCATCTGACTCAGAGTGAGGGGTTCCATCTGAGCCACATTTTGGGGATTTACTAAGAAACCCCAAAGCAGAGTAGAACACATTAATGTCATCCCAGCCTTATATAGAAAGTGATCAAAAAATGATCTGTACCCCAAAATAGTGCCAATAAAACCCCTAACTTATCAGAAAAAAAAGCCTCCATTCAGATTCATCTGTCACTGGAAATATAAGGGGTTCAAGGTTTGATGGCAAGACTATAAGGCTGCAACTTTACATCCTGCATGATGCACGGTCCCAGCAGGGGCACTTTAATCGGTGGCCTCGCACTTTAGCATTTCTCTCAATGCTCCCAGGGATGGATGTGCTCGTTCGACACTGTAGGCTGCTCAAGGCCAGTCTCGAGGGGGAAGCAGGCGCTACACCTCCAGGGGCACTCTCTATTACCACCTGTTCCCCAGTACACCCCATCAAAGCCACTGCTGGATATGAGGATGGAGGAGCTAGGGCATGAGCCCCCCTAGCACACATCAGAGGAACTTGGGCATCCCTGACAAGCCCTTCAGGCTCTCTGGCCCCTCCAGCTGGCTGGCTCGCATGGTCAGGCCTGGCCAGCAGTCAATGCTCCATTCTCTCCATCTTGGCCTCCTACACCCACTCTTCCATATCCTCTATGGTGGTACCACTCCTAGCAGTCCTATACCTTCATGAAGGTGACCACCTCACCAACTTAGAGTGTGCGGAGTCAGGAAGGCAGATGCTTCTGTTGAATGGTTGACTTACTTACACAACATTGGTGACCGGTGCCCTCTTCGGACCAGCTGACCAGCAAAATGGAGCCCTGCCAGCCTGGTAGAGCTGCCACCAATTTCTCATGAAGTGTAAGCCTGGTCCATTACAGGTTATGCCAGTCAGAAACCAGTCCACGGCAGCATATAATATTGAATTGAGTACACAGAAATGTGTGGGTTTGTGGATCGAGATAAAAGAGCAACCCAAGATTAAATGATAGATTTAACCACCTTAAGGGCACACTAAACATAACAATAATTACACAATGGATATATAGTTATTTTAGCCAAACATGCAAATAAAGGTAGGATACAAAAGGTATATGCAGTCAAATGTAAGTCAGTTACGGGCTGCTGGCGGCCACACAGAGATGGTGTAGAACCACAGTGTTTTCTTGGTTACTCCCAACACGTCACGTGACGTAACCTTCTTGACAATGAACAATGGAGAAAAATGACTAGTATCTGTTAACGTCTTAGTTGGTCACTCCCTCTCTAGCCTCGGGATGTCTCGGATTTCCCTTCTCTTGTGCTTTGAGCTGAAAGATCCCAATCTTTTTTTAACCAATAAGTTTTTATTCAAATTTAGCACAGAGAAAAGAAACAACAATAGGCTCAGCCAGAACAAACTGGCAAGTCGGCCAAATAACAAATTCAAAGAGCAACAAACAAACTGTGAGACAGACGAAGAGAGAGAAGAAAGAATAATAAAAGTGAGAGATGGTAGACCAAAGAGGGGAAGGGCAATAGGTATCGAAGAGGATAGTGGTGGAGAGGAAAAGGGGAAAGGGGGGGTGGATAAGGACGGGGAGGGAGGAGTGAGGAGGGGGGGGGGGGGGGGTAGACGCGTTCCATTGCCTGCCCCGACCGGGACCAAAAATCCCACAATCTTCCAGGTCTGTTATAGGTTTTGCAATTCAGGCGGACATATGTGTGGGCAAGCAGAGATCACTTTGGATAACTTTTATAAATTGTCCGAGTCGTCAGCATGAGGTCCAACAGGGCAAGCAAGGTGAGAGGGACAGGGTCTGGGAAGGAGCCCAGAGGGGACCGGAGAGGCCTGCGGGTGGGAGGCCCAAACCTCCCATTTCTCCCGAGCATTCCGTCTGGCAGGTTTAGTCAAGGCTAAGAAATACTCTTCGTGAAAGATCCAGTTAATCTTTTGAATTAGCTCAGACAGGGTGGGAGGGGAGGGAGCCTTCCACTTCGCAGCCAGGCACAGCCGAGCAGCTATGAGTATGTATGCGACTGTGCCGCGCAGCGGCAAAGGGAAATCCGGCATGCCGATATTTAGCACTGCCAGTTGAGGCGTCATATCTTGTCGTAGTCCTGTAACAGAATGAATCAGACTTTGAACTAATGTCCAAAAGGGGCGTATGTGCGAGCAAGACCACCACATGTGCGCCAGATCGCCTCACCCCCCACACAGCCTCCAACATAACGAGGAATGTCCTGTGGCGAAGCGGGTAACTCGAACCGGAGATAAATACCACCGGAGATGGATTTTTTTGATGTTCTCCAGGTGGTTCACACATCTGGTGGCCCTCCTCACCTCCGTAGTCGCCGAGTGCCAATCCTCTACTTCAGCGGAAAAGCCTAGGTCAGCCTCCCACCTCCTCATATATGGAAGCTTTGTCTCCCCTTCTCCCAGCACCAGGTCTCTATATATTCCGGACAGAGTTCGGGGTTTTGGAGGGTCTGCTGTAATCAAATTTAGTAGTGATGACGGGCGGGGGGGTGGGGGGGAAGCCAAGGGGATACATCCGGAACTGCGGAGCAAGTGGTCTAACTGGAAAAATTGCAGGAAGGCAGGGCGGCACTCCGGGAAGTGTTCACAGAAGGTCTCAAATGAGGGCCATCGTCCCTCCAGACAGAAGTCTCCCAAAAATTGTAATCCCGTGTCCTCCCAAATCCGAGTCTGCAGGGACGGAACAAGAAGGCGTAGCGCTTGGGTGGGGATGTCTTTTGGGGGGAGTCGGGTCCAGGCACGTGGGACAGACCTCCAATAATGTAGGAGGATCTGGGTTGTCTCAAGGCGGTGAGCCCGACTCACCGGGCGAACAGACTCAGCCGCCAAGAGGTCCCGCAGTGTGCCACCACCCAGAAAGGAGGTCTCAATAGAGATCCACCTAAGGTGTTCAGGGCTGCGCCACCAGGACCCTGCCTCCTCCAAAACAATAGCTTTGTGGTATGCCGACACGTCGGGCATGCCCATTCCTCCCGCCCCTATTGGTAGATACATAACCTCCCTTGCTACCCGAGGTGTTTTATGCGCCCAAATATATGCATTGATTACTCCTTGTAGTTTAGCCAGGAGGGTTCTGGGTATCTTAATAGGGAGACACCGAAAGATATAGATGATCTTTGGTAGAGTCATCATTTTGAAAGAATGTAAGCGTGCAATCCATGATAGAGTTTTAGAATCAAAAGTGGCCACATCTGAGAGGACTTTGGAAAGCAAAGCCTCATAGTTTAATCGCAATATGAGACGAGATGGTGCTAAAATAACACCTAGGTAAGGGATGCCGTCTCTAGACCATTGAAATGGCAGATCTTTAGAAAGGTCTAAAATTTCCCGCTGTGTAATGTTAATCGGGAGAAGTACTGATTTATCCGCGTTAAGCTTATAGTAAGAGATTAACGAATAATCTCTAAGAATCTGCATGATCGCTGGGAGGGACCGAGCTACCTCTGTGCAAGTGATGATGATATCATCAGCGTACAGGCCAATGGTGTGGACTTCCCCACCCACCCGGACCCCGGAAACGTCCCGGGTAGATCGGATTTTTTCCGCCAGGGGTTCCACCGCCAGAGTGAATATCACCGGGGAAAGCGGACATCCCTGTCGCGTTCCATTTGTGATTGGGAAGGCAGGCGAGAGAAAGCCAGATGTAAGGACTCTGGCATTAGGATGGGAGTAAAGAGACAGGACTGCCGAAAGAAAGGAGCCCGTGAAGCCAAATTTACGAAGGACAGCCTCTAGGTATCCCCAGTGCACCCCGTCAAACGCTTTTTCGGCATCAAGAGACAGGAATGCACCAGGGGTTCCCTTCAGCTCCAGGGACCTAATAAGGTTCAACATCCTTCATGTCCCGTCTTTCGCCTGCCTCCCAGCCACAAAGCCGACCTGATCCGGGTTTATTAGGCGGGGCACCACACCCCTCAACCTGTACGCAAGAACTGCGGCAAAGATCTTGAGATCACAGTTCAAAAGGGAGATAGGTCGGTAGCTCCCGGGGAGATCAGGGGCTTTGCCAGTTTTAGGGATTGTAACTATTGTAGCCTGGAGTTGCGGCGGGGTGATCGAGCCTGTGTCAGTCCAATATTGGAACGTTCGTTGAAGGAAAGGGGCCAGCGTCCCATCAAAGGCTCTCAGATATTCATTAGGCAGTCCATCTGGGCCTGGGGCCGAGTGGGGCTTAGTATCCTTAATGGCTCGCAAGACTTCTCCTATATCAATAGGTCTGTTTAAGTGTTCTAGATCTGAGGCCGAGACAGAAGGCAGGCTCAGTCCCTCAAGGAAGGTCCCAATCAAATCGGGGGTGGGCTGGGGAGTCATGGCGTCATTTTTCAAGTTGTAAAGGTCAGAGTAGTATTGGCTGAACACTTCAGCTATATCAGCGGGGTTTCTCACTACCTGTCCCTGGTTGTTTTTAATGTGATCTATCATAGAGCGCGCAGACCTCTTTTTTAGTCGTTTTGCTAGGATAGTGCCCGCCTTATCCCCCGATTAATAGAATGCCGATTTTGAAAGGCGTAAGGCCCTTTCGTGACGGACAAGAAGCATAGTTCGCAGCTGCATTCTGGTTGCGGTTAGTCGGGACGACAGAGCCGAGGTAGGGTTATGTTTATTTTCAGCTTCCAGTCTGGAGAGCAGGGAGAGCAACTCAGCCTGTTCCTTCTCACGCGCCCTCTTGAGCTGCGAGGACTTCTGTAGGAATAGACCCCTAATATATGCCTTATGTGAGGCCCACAATGTCTCATCCGACACACAACCATTGTCGTTAAGGTGGAAATACTCCACCAGGTGGGTCTTAATGTCCTCCACGATTCCTGCATCAGACAAGAGAGCGCGGTTCAGTCTCCAGGAGCCCGGGGAGAGGGGTGGGAGTGGAGAGTCAGGTCGAGGGACACCGGGGCGTGGTCCGACCAAGTGATCAGGCCCACTTCAGCTCTAGTACATGTTGTTAGAGTGTTATCGTCTACCAGGAAATAATCCAATCTGGAGTATGATTTGTGTCTATGTGAATAAAAGGAGTAGTCCCGTTCTGTAGTGTGCAGGTACCGCCACGGGTCGTGAAGGCGATACTCTCGGCACACGGGTCCTGACTCCCTACTAGACCCAGGTGCCCCTCGAGACCTATCCAGGATCTTATCAGGGACCAGGTTAGTCTCCACAGAGAACTTTATAGCCGCCTCTGGGGGCAACAACTTTATCAAAGAGTGATCTGAGGAACTTCACCTGGCCCTCGTTAGGGGCATATGCAGTCACCAGGGTTATGGGTATTCCAGAGATCGTGCACGAGAGCACAATAAATCTACCAGCCGGGTCAATGCAGAGGTCTATTAGGGTGAATTGCAGTGTATGTTTGACAAAAATACAGACCCCTGCCCTCTTGCCCGTTGCATTAGCATAATACGCTGTGGGGAACAGGCGGTGACACAGCCTGTGGTTTTCTGCTTGTAGGAGGTGAGACTCCTGGACACACACAATATCCGCCCTCGCTCTCAAAACGTCTCTCCATAGGAGAGAGCGTTTAAAGGGGGAATTCAGCCCCTTTACATTGAAGGAGACAATTCTCATGATATGTATGAATAACTATAGGAGCAGTAGTTGTTAGAGGGTCCAGACCTCAGGGGGCAGGAGCCAAACGCGCGTACAGGGGAGTAAGGGTTGGGGAGGAAAGGAGGGGGGTACAAGCGAGGGGAGGGGGAGTCCAAGGAAAGGAAAGTAAGGGTGAGGAGGGAAAGAGAGGATTGTTAGAGAGAGAGAGAAGAGACGAAATTAAGTGTTATCAAAGAGGCCTAGAGCGGATGTGAGATCCAGAATAGGCAAAAAGAGACATAACATTAAGAACATAAGTAACATAGAGTAGTAATATCTTCAAGCACAGGCCCCTGGAGGGGCCCCTCCGTCTCAGTGGGGGAGTAGGGGCGGAGGTATCCACTTCCTCACAAAACACCCACGGCGACAATCTCGGTGGCCGTGGTCAAAATTTAAGAGTCTCTTTAACGGAGAAAAAGAGAGTCTTAGTCAATTAAGAAAGTCCCAGTCTGGGGTCCAGATCTTGCCCCAAGACAAACTGTCATCTTCAACATCAACCGAACAAATCAGTTCAGGCAATAGTGGGGGAGGAGTTCTCTTTTCTAGTTGGTGAGCGACGAGGTAAGGGGGACAGAGGTTGGTCCCCTGATGAGGGAGACGAGTGTTGAGGAGGCGTCCTCTTATCTCCAGTGAGGTTCCATTGCTTGAGGGCCTTCCCCAGCTGGCTGGGGGACAAGAAAAGTTGCGTCGTTCCTTTATAGCGGAATTTGACTCTAACAGGAGTCCCCCAACTGTAAGCAATTCCTCTGTCTCTGAGTACTTTACAATGTGGGGCGAACTCTTTCCGCCGGGCCAAGGTCCCAGGAGAGAGGTCTGAGAATGCTTGAATAGCAGCATAAGGGGCTGCGGGGGCACCCAAGCGTCTCATTGTCTGCATTATCAGTTCCTTAGCTTTTATGGAGGTAAACGAGACCAGGGTGTCTCGTGGTAGTGCCTTATTAATATGGGGGGTTTTGGAATGCGGTACACTCTGTCAATAAGCAATTCAGCTTTAGGAGTCTCTGGAAGGAGAGCCTGCAGAAAGTGCTCCACTGTCCGTCCCAAATCCTCCTCTGCTAACCCCTCAGGGAATCCCTGAGACGTAAGTTATTGGCTCTGTGTTTGTCCTCTAAGTCCCATAGTTTCAGTTTCATGAGTTTTATATCCCCCGCAACAACAGAGTAATCATCTGCTAGGTTATTATGAGCCATTGCATATTCCCCCATTTTTTCTTCTAGCTTTGTCGTCCGCTCCTCCAAAACCGCCATTTCACCTCTCAGTTCCTGTAGTATGGCCCTTGTGTCTTCCTGGATCGATTGGCGCAGCGAGCTGACTACCTCCATCAGGAAACTGCGGGTCACTGGGGCTTCGCCTCCGATGTTCAGTGTGCGCTCTTCTGGGCTGCGGGGAGCGCGTTGTCCAGCAGCTTGTGGGGAGGAGCGGGAGGGGGAGGGCGCCATGCTAGTGTTCAAAGCTTGGTGTCGTTCTGGCGGGAAAAAGTCTGTGAACCTGGTGGGTTCCCCACGTCTCCGGGCAGACTGCCTAGGCATCCCTGCGGTCTCCAGCCTCTACCGATCTCGGGAATTTGGTCTCAGGCCGAATGATGTGCTATAATTTGCCGCTAAGTCTCGGGGCAAGGTCAGGAGCCCAGCACATTGTGGCTGGCGCCATCAGCTTCCAAGCCACGTCCCCCGAAAGATCCCAATCTGCTGTGATGGCTCATAACTTACCACTTGGAGGTCTGGTACCATTGGATACAGCTGGGTCCCCTTTACGCTTGGGTTTCCTTACCTGGCTTCGG
This sequence comes from Allobates femoralis, assembly GCA_033576535.1. NCBI lineage: Eukaryota > Metazoa > Chordata > Amphibia > Anura > Aromobatidae > Allobates > Allobates femoralis. Next base: position 692,309,477 of record JARQOC010000003.1, on the reverse strand, counting down.
CTTGCCATTCTCCATGTCTCTCCAACACAGGGGGCTAGAATAAATTGAAGCCTAGGTGTGTGTGTAGCTTGCTCCCACAAGTTTGGGAAAATAAACCATGTAGGACTAGGATATACGGTACTTCCCTTCCGCTATGTCACAAAGAGCAGGACTTGTAAAACCACTGTTCCTGTCAGTAATTGCTTGTCACAGGAAGGGGCCATCTGAGCTTCACATGGGAATGTTTCCTTTGTTTAATTAAAATTGTCACCATTTGGTCATTAGGTGGATGGTCCGTAGGAGGGTTTCAGAGGGGAATGGCTAATATGTGCAGGTACCAGATGTAACAATATCTATGACCCACAACCATAGATATCTTGGGGGCTTATGATTGATTGGCATGTTCACAGATGCAACTGCACATCCGCTGTAATTTTGGAAGAGACCTGAAGATTCTACAGACTGTCTTTAATATAATGACACCAGAGACAGCGGTCTGTGCATGCGCCACCCCGGTGCCATTTTATTGAAGACAGTCAGATCACTGAAGCACAATGCATAATTCATTGCTCCCCACGCTCATAATCTCACCCACCTTTCAGCACTGACTTCAGTGCAGAGACGGGAGTGGGAGATTGTGATCATGGAGAGAAGTGAATATGTATCATATTTTTCTGACCATAAGACACACTTTTTTACCCCAAATTTTGGGGGAAAGTGGGGGGTGCATCTTATGGACTTGATATACAGGGCTGTGTGGCTGTCGGAGCAGCTGGAAAAGGCTGGTGCAGGCTGCAGAGGCAGCGTGAGATTACATGGACCCGCTCATTAGGCTCATGTAATATTCACTGCATCCCCCTGTCAATAACCTCAACACTGAAGCTGGCACTGAGAGGAGGGCGGGGGGACAGTGCATATTATCAGTGAATAAAGTACACTGCCCCCCCCCATCCTGGATAAGGCCACTCATCATGCTATATAGCCCCCCTGTATTCCTGCGTGTCCCAGGCATCGGATCACGTGACTAGGTCGCACAGCGATGACACACTGTACTGTGCCAATCACATGATTGGATGCTGGGCACAGATAGGAAGACAGCAATGCTGCAGGCAGGGACCTTTGATGGGGGGCCATATCCAGGATGGGGCGCTATATCCAGAATGGGGGAGTCATATCCAGGTTGGGGGGGCCATATCCAGGATGTGGGGGGGCATACCCAGGACAAGGGAGCATATAGTACCTGGTAGGGGCCCAGGACAATATTCCCAGCAGATTCTCCCCCATAGCAGTGCGATATAACCACAATTTGTGCTTAATTTTGTCCCTATTTTCCTCTATAAAATCTCATAGTCCGATGCATCTTATAGTCTGAAAAATACGGCATTCTCTTTAACAGCAGGCACACATGTTGTCTGCAGCGCTGGCTCCTGCCTCCTGAGACCCTGCTATTGACTTCTGTGACCCCACGCCACCATCCCAACAGCCACAGCAAGGGATATCAGGACTATACGTTTTTGAATTCCTTTTGCTACAGTATTCTGACTGATAAACGTTTTGCTGATCTTCTTATAGCCTTTACCTTTTTTGTGTACAAAAATTACTTTCTTCCTCAGGACTTGTGACATTTCTCTTTCATGTGGTATTATTGCTGACAGCTTGAAATGGTAAGGGGTTTTCGTAGTTAAGTAAACCTCTTTCTATACTCAACTGTCTGCTGGACACCTGTTTAATGAATAATTAAACTTAAGGCCCTGTTACACACACACACAGATAATTGTGCAGAGATTGTTCGCAGATCTCTGGTTGCAGTGAAATCATGGACACATTGTTCCATTTGTACACAGCCACAAAATAGAACAACGAGTCCAGGATTTCACTGCAACCAGAGATCTGTGAACAATCTCTGCACAATTATCTGTGTGTGTAACTGGGCCTTTATCTGTGGTTGAATTCTTGTTACCGTAGTTAGAATTTTGTAGACTGAAGTTTAGCTTTGTTCCTTAAGGTACCGTCACACGCGGCAATTTTGCTAGCAGTTTCACTGGCAATTTGCTGGATGCAGTGAAATCATGGACACATTGTTCTATTTTGTTGCTGTGTACAAATGGAACAATGTGTCCATCATTTCACTGCAACCAGCAAATTGCCAGTGAAACTGCTAGCAAAATTGCTGCGTGTGAAGGTACCTTAAGACTTTTATTGGGGTCAACTCATTTTTGCAACATAGTCTTAAATTAATTTGTTAGTAAAATTACTTTTTTGGGTGTTCAAAAAAAATAAATCTTTTTTACAATCAATGGACCATATTTGTGGGAGTACTTTGTAGTGTGGTACCTCTTAGAAAATGTTGATTCTGAAAAGAAACTAAAGGTTTTCTGATGCAACAGTTGGAGTGTACTCATTTATGCTGAGTAGAATAACTGCATCTTCCCAGCTACTAGTTTTCCTTCTAAGGGCTTGGACACACTTTCCTAGTTGCCTGAGTTTGATTGAGGAGACTCTGAAAGGGCTGGAGCAGTGACCCTGAATGGCCTCTCCCTCTCTGGACGGGGAGTCTGGAGCTGCACAAAAAAACACAAGCAGCTGACAGCCCCGTCCAGATAGGGAGAAGCCGTTCAGGGTCACTGCTCCAGCCCTTTCAGAGTCTCCTCAGTCAAACTCTGATGAGTGTGTCCGAGCCCTAACTCTGATCTTCTCTGGCTCCATAAAGCCGGAGCTGTCAATCAATGATCAGGGATGTGGGGATTTAGAGAACATAAGCAGGTAAAAAGGTGCATTGAACTGTTTGACCCCGCCATGGAGCACCAAAAGCGTCTACTTGGTTTTGAAAATGGATAGACAAGGGTGTAATGGGTCTTATCTGCTTATTGTTATTGATATGTGCAGTGCATTAACTGCTCACCTTGAATGGTTGTGCAACCCACAACCAGTATTCTCGTATTAACAGCTGCTGCAGGATCCACAATCCGAAGGACGGTCATGCAAAATCCAAAGGACAATTGTGTACAATCCGCGCTGCTGTATATAAGATAACAGACGTATGTGGTAATATAAAATGGTGCTCTTTATTCCAACGCATTTCAAGGTCGTCCCGACCTCTTCATCAGGTATACACAATCATAAAGGCCAGCAAGTTACAGACTTATATATATATATAAACAGTAAATAAGAAAAAAATGCGGCACTCACCGAGCAGAGCTTTTTTCTTTTTTATTTCAGAGTCCTCTTTACATAGTTTCTCTGCGATGGGGGAGGGAGTGAGGAGGCACACAGGTGACCACCTGTGTGTCTCCTCACTCCCTCCCCCATCACAGAGAAACCATGTAAAGAGGACTCTGAAATAAAAAAGAAAAAATCTCTGCTCGGTGAGTGCCGCATTTTTTTCTTATTTACTGCTATTGCTGTCTAATAAGCGTGCACCCGGGCACATGATCCTGCTTTACTCGCACCCTTACATGTGCAAGTAGCACCGGTCCCTGCAACACAGCAGTGCCCAGTATATATCTGCAAAACTTTATATATATATAAACAAATTAGACCAATGGTAACCAGCCACATTGCAGTGACGTATGATAGGAGGTTACCATGACATAACATGGTGTTACATCATGGTAACCTTCTTACCATACGTCTCTGCAATATGGCTGGTTACCATTGGTCTAATTTGTTTATATATGTACTAGCTGGGTGCCCGATGCACATGCATCGGGATTCTAGCAGAGCGAGTCTCTGACTCGCAATGGCCGCTTCGCGGCCAATGCTTCGCGCTGCTAAGGCGACTCGCCATGCCCGCTGCGCGGGCATAGCGAGTCGCCTTAGAACTGCTCGCAATGGCCGCTGCGCGGCCAATGCTTCGGGCGTATCCACATGACCACGCTGACTCGCAGCGTGAGCGGACTCAAAAGGGGCAAAAAAACCATTCGTGATTATATAATAGATGAGTCTATAACTTGCTGGCCATTATGATTGTGTATCCCTGATGAAGATGTTGAAATGACCTTGAAACGCGCCAGAATAAAGAGTACCGTTTTATATTACCACGGACGTCTGTCATCTTTTATACAGCAGCACGGATCGTACACAATTGGTCTTTGCAGAGGTGGATACAGACTGTAGTGGGCTCCTGTGCAAGAAATTGTTTGGGCCCCCGCCCCTCATAGTGCAACAAAGTTATGTAAACATATAGATTGTAATATTTATTTAGAATGCAACTATCAAATCTAAATAGTAAAGTGGTTTCATTTTTTTAATATGATCCTATATGATTGCATTTGTGCTGATTTACAATGGATCCGTTGTAATGCACAGCATAAACGCAATGTTAATCCAGCCTAACAACAGCGAGGAGGGAAGACGGAGCCCTGGAGACCACCTAGTCAGTCTACTGGTGGTACTATCATGCCCATTGCCCAGTATGTCCTCCCAGCCTTTGTGGTACTATTATGCCCATTGCCCAGTATGTACTGCCAGCCTCTGTGGTACTATCATGCTAGTACTATCACGAGTGCCTGGCTGGCAGGACATGCCAGGTGAGCATGATAGTACCACAGAGGCTGGCAGGACATACTAGGCATGAATGATGCCAAGTATGTCCTGCCAGCCGCTGTAGTACTGTTATGCTCACCTGGCATGTCCTGCCAGCCAGGCACTCGTGATAGTACTAGCATGATAGTACCACCAGTGGCTGGCAGGACATACTGGGCAATGGGCATGCATGATAGTACCACCAGTGGCTGGCAGGACATACTGGGCAATGGGCATGCATGATAGTACCACCAGTGGCTGGCAGAACATGCTGGGAATGATAGTACTACAGAGGCTGGCAGGACATACTAGGCATGATTCATGCCTACTATGTCTTGCGAGCCTCCGTGGTACTATCATGCCCACCCAGCATGTCCTGCCAGCCACTGGGGGTATCATGCATGTCCATTGTCCAGTATGTCCTGCCATCCTCTGTGGTACTATCATGCCCACCCAGCATGTCCTGCCAGCCACTGGAGGTACTATCATGCTAGTACTACCACCAGTGGCTAGCACGACATGCTGGGAGGCCATGATAGTACCACAGAGGCTGCAGGACATACTAGGCATGAATCATGCCAAGTATGTCCCGCCAGCTTCTGTGGTACTATCATGCCCACCCAGCATGTCCTGCCAGCCACTAGCATGACACCACCAGTGGCTGGCCTGGCAGGACATGCTGGGTGGGCATGATAGTACCACAGAGGCTGGCAGGACATACTAGGCATGAATGATGCTAAGTATGTCCTGCCAGCCTCTGTGGTACTATCATGCTAACCCGGCATGTCCTGCCAGCCAGCCACTGGTGGTAATACTAGCATGATTCTACCACAAGTGGCTGGCAGGACATGCTTGGTGGGCATGATAGTACCACAGAAGCTGGCGGGACATACTGGGCAATGGGCATGCCTGCTAGTACCACAGAGGCTGGCAGGACATGCTAGGCATGATTCATGCCTACTATGTCCTGTGTGCCTCTGTGGTACTATCATGCCCACCCAGCATGTCCAGCCAGCCACTGGGGGCATTATCATGCTAGTACTACCACCAGTGGCTGGCAGGACATGCTGGGTGGGCATGATAGTACCACAGAGGCTGGTAGGACTTACTAGGCATGATTCAAAGCCCGGACAACCCCTTTAACTACCCTAGTACAGCTGATCCCCAACTATGACCACCACACAGCCTTCCATCTCTTTGTATGGTATAACGCAGCCCTCCAAGTATTATGTCTCCCACAGGGCCCTCCAAATATTAAAATGACTTCCATATAGTAGAATTGGCTCTATATATTATAATGCATCATTCATAGTCCTCCATATAGTATATTGCACCGCCATAGTCCTCCATATAGTATATTGGACCACCATAGTCCTCCATATACTGTAGTATATTGCACTGCCATAGTCCTCCATATACTGTAGTATATTGCACTGCCATAGTCCTCCATATAGTATATATTGCACTGCCATAGTCCTCCATATAGTATATTGCACTGCCATAGTCCTCCGAATAGTACATTGCACCGCCATAGTCTTCCATATAGTATATTGCACCGCCATAGTTCTCCATATAGTATATTGCACCACCATAGTCCTCCATAAAGTATATTGTACCGCCATAGTCCTCCATATAGCATTATTGACTCCATATAGTATAACGCACCCCCAAATGCCTCCAATGTTACGCACCCCCACAGCCCTCCATGTACAATAATGCACCGCCACAGCCCTCCATGTACAATAATGCACCGCCGCAGCCCTCCATGTACAATAATGCACCGCCGCAGCCCTCCATATACAACAATGCACCACTACAGCCCTCCACGTACAACAATGCACTGCCGTAGCCTTCCATGTACAACAATGCACCGCCGTAGCCCTCCATGTACAATAATGCACCGAAACAGCCCTCCATGTACAATAATGTACCACCGCAGCCCTCCATGTACAATAATGCATCACCACAGCCCTCCATGTACAATAATGCACCGTCACAGCCCCCCCATGTACAATAATGCACCGCTGCAGCTTTCCATGTAAAATAATGCACCACCACATCCCTCCATATAAAATAATGCACCGCCACAGCTCTCCATGTACAATAATGCACCGTCACAGCCCTCCATGTACAATAATGCACCGTCACAGCCCCCCCATGTACAATAATGCACCGCTGCAGCTTTCCATGTAAAATAACGCACCACCACAGCCCTCCATATAAAATAATGCACTGCCACAGCTCTCTATGTACAATAATGCACCGTCACAGCCCTCCATGCACAACAATGCACCGCACAGCTCTCCATATACAATAATGCACCGCCACAGCCCTCCATATAGAATAATGCTTCCCCACAGTCCTCCATATAGAATAATGCATCCCCACAGTCCTCCATATAGAATAATGCATCCCCACAGTCCTCCATATAGAATAATGCACCCCCACTGTCCTGAAATAATGGGATGGATGGATGGAGGGAGGGAAGGAGGGAGGGAGAGATAGAGAGATGGAAGGAAGGAAGGAAGGAAGGAAGGAAGGAAGGAAGGATAGAGGGATGGATGGATTGGTGGATGGATGGATGGATGGATGGAGGCAGAGAGGGGGAGGGATGGAGGAAGGGATGGATGGATGTATAGAGGGAGGGAGGGATGGCTGGATGGATGAAGGGATAGATGGATAGAGGGATGGATGGAGGGAGGAAAGGAGGAATGCATAAAGAAATGGATGGATGGATGGATGGATAGAGGCAGGGAGGGGAGTTGGGATGGAGGCAGGGATGAATGGATAGAGGGAGGGATAGATAAATAGAGGAATGGATGGATGAATAGAGGGTTAGATGGATAGATATAGAGGGTGGATAGAGGGATAGAGGGATGAATGGATGGAGGGAAGGAAGGAGTGATGGAGGGATGGAGGCAGAGAGGGGGGAGGTATGGATAGATAGAGGGATGGATGGAGGCAGGGAGGGGGTTGGGATGGAGGGAGGGATGGGTAGAGGGAGGAGGGATAGATAGACAGCACATAAGACAGATTTCGCACACAGTGCTCACATTGTACACACAGCCACATCATCATCGTCACTTACAGTATGTGGCAGGCTGGCAGCATGTTAACTTTGCTCAGAGATCAGTACTTTCACTTTCTCCAGCCCTGACGGCACAGCTCCCCTGTGTGACGACCATCCCCTGTGAGGCCGAGCTGCTGGTAGGCAGCACCCCGAGAAACCCCGAGACCCTTAACCCCTATACAGGGATCTGGAATTACAGCGGAGCCCAGGGGGTAGCTGCTTATATGAGCAACAGAGCCGGGGAGGTCGCCAGGGGAAAATCAAGACCCGAAAAACGAAGTCAGAAGTCCGAGTCAAAACCGAGAGGGCAGCGAAGGTACAAAATCATCAGGCAGTAGCAGAGTCAAAAATCCAGGCAAAGGTCAAGGGCAAAAACCAAGAGGGCAGCTGAGGTACAAAATCAATAGGCAGAGGCAGAGTCAGAAATCCAGGCAAGGTCAGACACGAAACTAAACACACATACTATCACTGGGGAACCAAAACTATATCTGGCGGCCTGCAAGACAGGCTCCAATGTATTTGAAGGGCGCGGTTACCTCCCATAGGCTGGAGCTCACAGCCTGATGACCTCATCCGGACCGCCCCTAGATCCAGGCCAGATGGAGATGCACGACTGGCTCCACCCACGCCACCTCTGACAGAAGAACGCAGGCTGCGCCTAACGGACACCTCTGCAGGGCCCGCTCCTCTGCGACCAACACCACCCAGAGGGGAAACACAGCGGCGCTCAGCGACAGAGGCAGACGTTGCGGGAGCAGTTCCATATGAGGACAAGGCCCTCCTATCACCGGCGCCACCAGCCGAAGGAATCCGGCTCCTCCCAGCGGCCGAGGCAAGAACACCAGCCACCGAGTCCAATGGCGATGTGACACCCCGCCTCCTAGGACAGAACAGTGCACAGAGGAGGGGAGGGCGCCACCTGCAGTCTGGAGTCTGTGCAGGGCGGCAGCATCCAACAAGTGACGTGAGTTTAGTTGTTTCCCTCTTCCCCTCTGGTGTTGTCTGCCAGCTGGCGCTCTGTGCGTCAACCCCACTGGCGCTTATATAAGGGTGTGTGTTCACGGTCCGGAGGAGCTGCATGTTGGACACAGCTCCTCCGGGCCAGAGTGAAGCCGCGGGTGGCCGCAGGGAGACCGCAGCCGCCCTGTACTCACCATGTGTGGTGGGTGCAGGGCGGCTTCTCCCTCCGTGCACCCGATGGGAGTCGCTTCCGACTCCGCAGCATGAAATAAACATGCTGCGGAGGAGCGGACTTCCGGCAACCCGCACCGCAGCTCCAAACACGCTGCGGGTGGGTTATGCATAGTGAGGATGGGATTTCTTGAAATCCCATCCCCTATGCTTATACTGTACTATGCAGCGTTTTGGACGCAGCGGCACTGATCATGTGTACGCACCCTAAATAAGGCTATGGCCAGAACTATAGGAGCGGCATCTGCGGGGAAGGGGATCACGCTACCACTGGCACACCCGCAGATGCCGCCCCTCTGTCTACCAGCAGAGGTCGCAGCCTGAGGCGAACAGCTGAAATAGCCTTATTGTCGGTGCGGCCCAGCCCATAGCAACCATCGGGTTGCTAAGGGGCTCCCCTGATTAGCATCAAAGCGTTCACGCTCTGTAACGCTATGCTGCTAGTTTTTAGACCTTGTGTCAGGCTGGGGTCACAATGCAAATGTGACCCTAGCCAGACAGAGACGCTGAGTAGGAGCTTTGGGGGGCCCCTACCAGCTCGGGGCCCCGGTTCATTCAACCGGCTGCACCGGTGGTAGGTCCGCCCCTGGGTCTTTGGTATTTTGTACTTGGTTTTGGACAGTCGTTCTGTGCTGACTCTCTGTGACTAAATCTGTCATTCAGCCCATTCTGACAGACTTTGTGACTCTCATCTGTCATTTGCACAGTTTCCCTCAGTTGATTTATAATCACATGAAACTTTACTCACCTTTCATGTACTTTGTAGTTGTAACTATAATCTCAGTAATAGACCAATAAAAGAATAATAAACTAGGTCAACAGAACAATCTCACTAATGGATTGTTGATTAACTCATTTAGGTGCCAACAATGTGCAGGAAAACAAACTTCATCAAAAGCTAACGGTGCAAAATGTTTAATGAAGCACAATTTCAAAAATTATGTTAACTCAAAAATAAATGCATTTAAGCAAAAAAAAAAATTGCTTCTGAAAGTTATATAACTCACTAATATACCGTAAGTCAATTACACCAGAAGCCACTTTAATCTGGATCTCAGCCACTTCACTTCCAATCTTGCACTCTACACAGAAAAGCATTTCCTATGTGGGTACATTACCAGAGGAATCTGTGAAGAGGGCTCATTTCAATAAGCAAGCAAACCAGTACTCTTTTTTTTTTTTATTACAGTCACTATATAGACAGAGGAAAGGGCTGGCATATCTACCGAACAGAGCAGTCAGTTGACCCACTTCACGCATTGCTCTGGTCGTATGCTGCCACAGGAAACTTTTTAAAGATTAATTTATGAATATTTTCTTTGGGTTGGAAAAACCTGGTAATAGCTTTGTCTGTCATCTGATATGACCTCATAGACACCTACTGTATAAGGAACACTGAATGTGATCAGAAAATGACAATTGATATATGACAAATAGTGTACTGTGACCATTTGCTTCAGTCAATCATGAATGGAGCAGCTAGGTTGGTCTGTCTAGGGGTTATATTAAAGGGAATCTATCAGGTCAAAAGTCCATATGTAACTGATATAAATTTGCTAATTACTTTCTCTAAGCTCTCTCTCTATTCATGAATTTCTATTATTTATATTTCCCTCCTATCCTATGTAAACTTCAAAATAAAAGATTAATTCCATCTATCATAGTGAGTGATCACTTGCTTCTCTGCTGCCCACTCCCCAAGGAATTAATTTCATGCATCACTGCACTGCCCTCCTCTAGTCTGTTTGCTGAGTGACTATGGTCACCTCTATAAGCACAGAGACAGACAGAGGAGCAAGGAGGGGAGAGGAGGTGTGTGCTCTTAACAGATGCAGCAATGAGATATTCATTATGTGTATCTGAGGCATGTGGGTAGTGTGTGCTCTGAGATATTTCTATGTGTTTATATGAACATTTGATTGTTTGCTCACAGATACACACAATACATGTATGCAGGAAAACCAATGTTCATGTAAACAGACAGAAAGCTCTCACAGGCAGCACAGGCTAGTGATGATACTACAAGAGATGTAGCACATAACACCTACCCCCTCTCAACCCCCTCCACAGCAGCCTGCAGAATCCTGTGATTCAGTGTAACTTCAGCAGAGAGCACAGAGGGATGGAACAGAATACCAGCTTGGATACGCATGGTTATTTAAATAACATTTACAAACTGTGATTAAGAGGAGTCATGTCAATTACTTTTACAGCTGTCTGCTGTGTGTGCTAGTGCTTATAGCAAGAAACTACAAAGAATACATTCATAATTTTTACATCTTCTGAAAGGTCTATACCAGCACTATTCAAGAGTACTATTAGCATTATACTGAAAACTGGCGTTTGAAGTTCTGTTTACATGCTCCATTATAGGACCATAAAAATGGGAATCCTAATGGAATTTACAGCTGGCACAGTACACTTTAAAGATAGTGAAGCATGGTGGTACAGGCATCATGATACGGGCATGTTTCTCTTACTATGGTGCCAGACCTATTTACCGCATACCAAGGATCATGAACCAGTTTGTATATATCGAAATATTTTAAGAAGTCATGTAGTCTTACGCTGAAGAGAAAATGCCCTTGAAATGTGTGTTTCAACAAGACAACGACCCTAAACACACCAGTAAACAAGCAAAATCTCGGTTCCAGTCCAACAAAATTGAGGTTATGATGTAGCCAGCCCAATCCCCGAACTTGAATCCAATAGAAAACTTGTGGGTGACATCAAAACTGCCATTTGTGAGGAAAAGTCAACAAATGCAAATAAATTGTGGGATGTAGTCAAAGCATCCTGGGCTGGAATAACAGGTGACAGCTGCCAGAAGTTGGATGACTATGCAACATAGATGTGAAGCAGTTTTGAAAAACTGAGTTTATACAACTACATATTAGGTAAGTGAATAATAGTAATACTAAAACTTAAAACAATAAAAGAGTACATATTTTGTAAAAACAAATGCAGACATTGCTATTTTTTTGAACAGCTCAATGTTCATTTTTTGGTATTCTCTGTAAAGTAGTTAAAAATTATATACATTTCTCTTCGTGTTTTGATTTAGAAAACAGGGTGCAATGTTCCCAATGTATGGAAATATAAACTATCAAAGATTTTGGGCTTAACTCTTGTTTGTAAACACACTGCTATTTTGAACATAACTGTAAAGGGAATTTACCAATCCCATCTGGTTACTGGGTTTGTCAGTGCTTGATCAGGAGAAAGTCTGCTTTGTGTGAACATAGGAGGTGCAGTGTCTGAGGGGGATGCCCAACTGGCTTTTTCAGTAACTAAGGGTGCCTTCACATTTGCTCCCATACGCAGTCAACGCATGCGCACTGCGTTCCTGTGTTTAACATAGGAACGCATAGTGTCTGCGTTTGGCAGTGTTTGCTGCGTTTAGGTGCGTTGTGGAAGCTATCTGCTCCCTCCAGGGTCCCCCGTCCGCACCCGGGATGCAGCATGTTGCATTTTTTGTGCGCTCGGGGACCTTAGAAAATCAGCAAGCTTCCCCCAAGCGCACAAAAGAATGCATTGGCGTCAATGGGTCCGCAGTGTTCTGCGCAAGCCAGCGCAGGAGAACGCTGCGGACCCATTGAAATCTCTCCCGGTGGCCACCGGTGATGTCACAGGAGATCACTGATGGCCCCGTCGCCAGTAATCTCCTAGCGGTGTCGGTGGGGAGAAACAGCTGATGTGACAGCTGTTTGAATCTTCCCGCGTCGACATCTCCTCTCGGTGTCAGCGCGGGAGATTCAAACAGCTGTCAGATCAGCTGTTTAACCCCGCAGACACGTCCCGGAGCTTACCGGCGGCGGGGAGGAGGAGATCTCTGCCGCTGATCTCCGCCTCCAGCCCGCCCCCGGACACCGCCGATTGGCTGCCCGGGCTGCATAGTGATGTGTCCTTTTTCAAAAAAAGGGATTGCACAGGGTCCAATGTTATGAGGCAGTGCAGATCTTTTTTTTTTTTTTTTTACCTTAGCTGAATTCATCCCAGTTTTCTGATTGGGAATAGGATTGATTTTGTGGGGGGATTTCCCTTGGATGTTGAGGATGTAGGAAGCAGAGGTTAGTGTTCCTGAGGATCTTCTCTTCAAGCAACTAAAAAGCGACTGGAAAAGAGAAAACTTCAACTGAAAAGCATTTCAGAAGACTAAAGACTTCTCCAAGGATTATTTTAACACCAAATTCAACTATGCTATCTTCACCAAAAAGGATTTATTTACAAAAGAGCCAGGCAGTGCAGAGCACAGGGGAATTTCCCAGCTTCAGAGCAAAGCAACGCAATGAGTCATTGGAGACACTAGCCTTTCAACAATGAAAACTTCAAGTCACTGAGGCCCCCTTCACATCACGATTTTTTGGGATCCGTGGCTATCCGTTGTACAATGGATAGCCACGGATCCGATTTGGCCCCCATGTATCCCTATGGGCATGGATGGGTCCTATATGGCCATCTGATTGTGTCCAAATTATCACGGATCCGATTGTGTCCAATTTTTTGATGTACCCAGAATCGGAGACTATTCCAATTTTGGGCACAGATGAGCAAATCAGACAGAATTGAATCTGAGGCGGTCTGCGGCAAATAACATGGGGGCCTATGGAGTGTGAATCCGGGAAAAAACAGGATCGTTTCCCCGATCTGATTTTAGTGTACTGAGCATGCTCAGTACACTAAAACTGCTCTTTTCCCGGGTAATTTCACTTTAGTAGTGTATCTACATACACTGCTATGGTGAATTAAAGTGCAAAGTGTTAAAAATAAAAAAATAAAAATGCTCACCTGTCCACCGAGTGTCCTGCGATACGCGGCATCCACCTCCGATGGCTGGAGGACCTTCATCAGCGGATCAGGAAGGGGCGTGGCAACCCAATCAGCTGATGTGTCACATGACTGCATCAGTTGAGCGGT
>JARQOC010000003.1:692285081-692295696 GCA_033576535.1 Allobates femoralis | reverse complement strand
TGATGTCTCATTTAAGTCTTGAATAAGTTAATTTTTTAGTTTGAATTTTATATCCTTTAATAATAACCTACTTACGGTATATTACTTATATTGCATTAATTAAATAAACATCCTGTAAAAGGGGTCAACTACACTTTGTTGCATCTCTATTCACTTTAAACCACATACCGTATATACTCGCGTACCTCCGGGGCTGCTGCTGTATACAGCCCTGGGGCTGCTGCTGTATACAGCTTTGGGGCTGCTGCTGTATACAGCCCTGGGGCTGCTGCTGTATACAGCCTTGGGGCTGCTGCTGTATACAGCACTGGGGCTGCTGTATACTACCTAAGGGCTGCTATATATACCTCTGGGGCTGCTGTATACACCACTAGGGCTGCTGTATATACCTCTGGGGCTGCTGTATACTACCCTCTGGGGCTGCTGTATACTACCACTGGGGCTGCTGTATACTACCACTGGGGCTGTATATACCTCTGGGGCTGCTGTATACTACCACTGGGGCTGCTGTATACACCTCTGGGGCTGCTGTATACTAACCACTGGGGCTGCTGCTGTATATACCACTGGGGCTGCTGCTGTATACTACCACTGGGGCTGTTGTATACTACCACTGGGGCTGTATATACCTCTGGGGCTGCTGTATACTACCACTGGGGCTGCTGTATACACCTCTGGGGCTGCTGTATACTAACCACTGGGGCTGCTGCTGTATATACCACTGGGGCTGCTGCTGTATACTACCACTGGGGCTGCTGTATATACCTCTGGGGCTGCTGTATACCACACTGCTGGGGGCTGTATACCTGTGCTGGGGTCCACCCTCGGCTTATACATGAGTCTATAGGTTTTCCCAGCTTTTGGGGGCAAAAGTAGGGGGGTCAGCTTATACACGAGTATATACGGTAGTTAAGGGCAGGCCAGCACTGAGCGATTGTCTAATTATGGCCTATTTTTGACTTTAGTCAATTTTAAGGTACACATCGCTCGAGGAACTACCATTTTACAGAGGTGTTAACCTTTTTATTTTATTTTAAGCTAACAGCTGGGGGCCCTAGTTAGCGCTGAGCCTATGTCATAATCCTGTGACTCAAACTTGAGTCTGAACCTCAAATTCTGACTTTAAAGTTATGGGATGGGGTGGGGTGGCTGTAAAATAAAGAAAATAGGTATTAAACATCATCATCTGTGATTGGATGTTGGGCGCCTCATACATAGTGGAAAAATAAATAATTTTAAAAAATTTGTGTAGCGTTTCGCAGTATTTTTGATTCTCAACATAGATAAAGCGGACAGCTATGTTCTTCCACCCCCAACTGCCTGGCTTTGCCTTGGCTGGCAATCAAAATACAGGAAAGCCCATTATTTTTTAATTATTGAAATAAATATTTAAAAAAAAAAATGTGCAGGCTCCCGCCGTATTTTGATTGTCAGCGTAGGTAAACCAGGCAGCTGGGGGCTGGGATACTCAGCATGGTAAGTTCCAAGCGATCTGGGCCCCCATGCTGAAAATAACCTGCAGTCGCCGCTGAAAATGGTGCATTCATCCTAGTGCCATTTCCAGATGCTTTACCTCGCTCTTCCAGTGGCATGCTGGGTAATGAATGGGTTAATACTAGCATTGTATTTTGTATTGTCAGCTGGCACTACGCCCAAATTCATGATGTCAGGCCAAATTAGATCTAGCCATTATGAATTTCTAGTACACATTAAAAAAAAAGAATTTTTTTATTAGAAATAATATACAAAACACATTTAGGAACTACAACATTATTAAAAAAAAATGTTATATCTTTGTCAGCAAACAAACATGTCTGCTAGCAGAGAGAGCAGGCACCGAATGACATCCAAGTGCCATGTAAAAGGTTATCTGAGTTCACGGATGAATGTGAACTCCGATAACCTCAGCATGACGGCACCTGGAGCCCAACCGTAAGTGAGCGAGAGAAGTACTTTAATTGTACAGTAAAATCCGCTGTCCAATTATACTCTGTTTCACTCAACACCAATAAAACCAAAATCTCCCGTACTTCCCACGGAAGACAAATGAAACTGCTGTCTCTTTAACACAATTGATTAATTTTATTAATATTAACAATTCAATACATCTATCAAGGTACCCAAATTATTACAGGTTAAAATCCATAATATTAAAATTCCTATGTAAATACCTCTCAAAGCAAACAACAGTATAACTAAGGGTGCACCAATGTAGTGTATGTATATCATCAGATAGCTTAAATTCTGGTGCTCATAAAAGTACACGTTTACCATCACATACAGCCCGGATCCAGCCAGCATGCCCTGAAGAAGAAAAAACTTGAAACGTACGTTGGCTGAAGGGGCGAGGAGCCAGTGTAGCAGAACAGCGATAGTACAGCCTGGAACCTAAGGTAATTACCAGCAGGGGTCTGAATTAATGTGCTTCTGGGGGACCCTGTTTAAAGTGTGTAGTAGGGTATAAAATGTGCTCCTTGGAAAGTATTAGGCTGGTTCCGGGCTGTATGTGATGGTGAACTTGTACTTTTATGAGCACCAGAATTTAAGCTATCTGATGATATACATACACTACATTGGTGCACCCTTAGTTATACTGTTGTTTGCTTTGAGAGGTATTTACATAGGAATTTTAATATTATGGATTTTAACCTGTAATAATTTGGGTACCTTGATAGATGTATTGAATTGTTAATATTAATAAAATTAATCAATTGTGTTAAAGAGATAGCAGTTCTATTTTAATTGTACAGTGCCAGAAAATGGCACTTCTATGAATGCATCATTTTCTGGGGCGGCTGTGGAATACAATTCGCAGTAGGGGAGACCAGAGAGCTTGGGCCACCCTGCGCTGAAAATTTCAGCACCCAGATGCCTAGTTGTACCTGACTTAAAACCAAAAATGTGGCGAAGCCCCATATGTCTTTTTTTTATTATTTCTTGAAATTCATGAAATAATTAAAAAAGGGCTTTTCTATGTTTTTAGTTCGCAGCCAGGCAAAAATAGGTAGCTGGGGGTAAGCGGCATTCCATAGCTGCCTGCTGTACCTAACTGGAACAAAACACAGTGAAGCCTGACACCATTTTACCGTATATACTCGTGTATAAGCCGAGTTTTTCAGCACAGAAATTGTGCTGAAAAGTGCCCCCCTCGGCTTATACACGAGTCAGTGACGGCTGACTGTGTGGGGCCGGTGTCCGGGGGATGGAGGAGGCAGGGGGAGGCTGTATAGTGAGCGGCCGGTCACGTGGGGCCGCTCATTAGTGCAATGCAATATGCACTGCATCCCCCTGTCCATCAGCGGCAGGGGGAGCCGTGCATATTACATAGCACTGTCAGTGCTCTCCCGCCCCCCTGTGGTAGTATACAGCAGTCCCCCCGTGGTAGCATACAGCAGCCCCCCCGTAGTATATACAGCAGCCCCCCCCTGTGAGAATACAGCAGATCCCCCGTGGTAGTATACAGCAGCCGCCCCGTAGTATATACAGCAGCCCCCCCGTGGTAGTATACAGCAGCCCCCCTGTGGGTATATAGAGCCCCCCCCCCCGTTGCTGCCGCACACCTGTAAAAAGAAGATCTTTCATACTTATCCTCCTGCTGTCACGCGATCATCCTCCGCTCTTCTTGCTTGCACCCGGCGTCCATCCACGTGACCGCGCACAAATAGTGACGTCATTATTTGTGCGCGGTCATATGGATGGACGCCGGGGCCCGGGTGCAAGCAAGAAGAAGAGCGGAGGATGATCGCGTGACAGCAGGAGGATAAGTATGAAAGATCTTCTTTTTACAGGTGTGCGGCAGCAACGGGGGGGGGGCTCTATATACCCACAGGGGGGCTGCTGTATACTACCACGGGGGGCTGCTGTATATACTACGGGGGGGCTGCTGTATACTACCACGGGGGGGCTGCTGTATTCTCACAGGGGGGGGGCTGCTGTATATACTACGGGGGGGCTCTATATACCCACAGGGGGGCTGCTGTATACTACCACGGGGGGCTGCTGTATATACTACGGGGGGGCTGCTGTATACTACCACGGGGGGGCTGCTGTATTCTCACAGGGGGGGGGCTGCTGTATATACTACGGGGGGGCTGCTGTATACTACCACAGGGGGAGGCACTGCTGTATACTACCACAGGGGAGGGGCTGCTGTATATACCACAGGGGGGGACTGCTGTATACCCACAGGGGAGGGGCTGCTGTATATACCACAGGGGGAGGCACTGCTGTATACTACCACAGGGGAGGGGCTGCAGTATATACCACAGGGGGAGGCACTGCTGTATACCCACAGGGGGGGCTGCTGTATACTACCACAGGGGAGGGGCTGCTGTATATACCTCTGTGGCTGCTGTATACTACCACAGGGGGAGGCTGCTGTATACTACCACAGGGGGAGGCTGCTGTACACTACCACAGGGGGAGACTGCTGTATACTACCACTGGGGAGGCTGCTGTATACTACCACTGGGGAGGCTGCTGTATACTACTACTGGGGCTGCTGTATATACCTCTGTGGCGGCTGTATACTACCACAGGGGGAGGCTGCTGTATACTACCACAGGGGGAGGCTGCTGTATACTACTACTGGGGGAGACTGCTGTATACTACTACTGGGGGAGACTGCTGTATACTACCACAGGGGGAGACTGCTGTATACTACCACAGGGGGAGACTGCTGTATACTACCACAGGGGAGACTGCTGTATACTACTACTGGGGGAGACTGCTGTATACTACTACTGGGGGAGACTGCTGTATACTACCACAGGGGGAGACTGCTGTATACTACCACTGGGGAGGCTGCTGTATACTACCACTGGGGAGGCTGCTGTATACTACCACTGGGGCTGCTGTATATACCTCTGGGGCTGCTGTATACTACCACTGGGGCTGTATATACTTCTGGGGCTGCTGTATACTACCACTGGGGCTGTATATACCTCTGGGGCTGCTGGATACTACCACTGGGGCTGTATATACCTCTGGGGCTGCTGGATGCTACCACTGGGGCTGTATATACCTCTGGGGCTGCTGGATACTACCAATGGGGCTGTATATACCTCTGAGGCTGCTGTATACTACCTCTGGGGCTGCTGTATACTACCACTGGGGCTGCTGTATACTACCTCTGGGGCTGCTGTATACTACCACTGGGGCTGCTGTATATACCTTTGGGGCTGCTGTATACTACCTCTGGGGCTGCTGTATACTACCTCTGGGGATGCTGTATACTACCACCGGGGCTGTATATACCTCTGGGGATGCTGTATACTACCACTGGGGCTGTATATACCTCTGGGGCTGCTGTATACTAACTACTGGAGCTGCTGCTGTATATACCACTGGGGCTGCTGCTGTATACTACCACTGGGGAGGCTGCTGTATACTACCATTGGGGGGGCTGTATACCACACTGCTGGGGGCTGTATACCTGTGCTGGAGTCCACCCTCGGCTTATACACGAGTCAATAGGTTTTCCCAGGTTTTGGGGGCAAAAGTAGGGGGGTCGGCTTATACACGGGTCGGCTTATACACGAGTATATACGGTATTTAAATTACACTGGGGAACACAATTTTTTAGGAGTTAGGTCAGACAACTGTTCTCAATTAATTTTTCGATGCTGAATCCAGAAATGATCTCAGTTTTTCTCTATCACGTCAAGTTTTTGAACTATAGGATTTTTGTCTTCTCAAAAATATGTAAATTACTGTACCTAAAAAGTGTTTTTTTTTTTTTTTGTTTTTTTTAGTACAAATATGAACAAAAAATGAAATATACAAATAGTACAAATATGAACAAAAAATGAAATATATAAGAAATAGGCATGACAAATATGTTTTTTAACACTATCATGTTTTTTTACAAAGGATATATATATATATTGTAATCAGATAACAAGTCTTATTACAGATATCAGTGCAATTGTGCTTCTCTGGAAGGTAAGTTGTGGAGGAAAAACTTGACGTGCTAGAAAAAAACTGACTACATTTTTGGAATCAGCATGCCAATTTTAGTGTAAATCAGCTCGAAAACCTAACTCAACAGAAATTTTTTTTCAAATTGTTCCCCAGTGTTATTTTAAGGAATAATTTTATAAAAAAGGGCTCAACTGTGTTGCGGTTTTGGTGCTTTTTTGAGTCAGAAGATGCACATAAACACAATGTATGCCGTTTTAGGCCAAAATTACACCAAAAAAGCATGAGATTTCCAGCAAAAACCGGGAGATAAACATTGAAGTTATGGTGCTTTTTTGGGCTAGGAGATGCATATAAACACAATGCATGCAGTTTCAGACCAAAATTACACCAAAAAAGCTTGAAATCTGCAGCAAAAACATTACAGTTTTGGTGCTTTTTTGGGCAGGAGATGTATATGAACACAATGAATACAGTTTTAGGCCAAAACAGGAAATCCGTGGTAAAAACAGCAAAGTTGTTGCTGTTGATTTTTTAGCCATTTTCTGGTGCTTTACCCGACTCTTCCAGCAGCCCTGGTGGTGATGGCATGCTGGGTAATGGGGTTAGTGCCAACTTTATATTGTCAGCTGGCACTAAACCTGAAACTTATGATGTCATGCCAAATTAAACCCAGCCACCATGAATGTCAAGTAAATATTACAAAAAAAATAAACAACACAGACATTTTTTTTCATTAGAAATACAACACATTTAGGAACTACATCATTTAAAAAAAAAAAAAAAAACTTCCTCCGACGTAATTCAGGTCTTAATATCCCCTGCTATATCTTTGTCAGCAGACAAACATCTGCTGGCAGAGAAAGCAGGCACCGCATGACAGCCGAGTGCCATGTGAAAGGTTATCTGAGTTCACGGATGAACGTGAACTCAGATGACCTCAGCATGACGGCACCAGGAGCCCAGCCTTTAGTGAGCGAGAGAAGTGCTCACTTTACAAGTACTTTAATTGTACAGTGCCAGAAAATGGCACTTCTATGAATGCACAATTTGCTGTGAAATGCAATTCGCAGCAGGGTGAGGGGGCAGAAAGTCACCCTGCGCTGGGGATTTAAGTCCCCAGCTGCCTAGTTGTACCTGACTTGAAACCAAAAATGTAGCAAAGCCCCTGTCGTATTTTTATTAATTCATGAAATTCATTAAATAATAAAAAAAAAAAAAAAAAGGGCTTTCCTATATTTTTAGTTTCCAGACAGGTAAAAAGCAGCTGGGGGTAAGGGACATCCCGTAGCTGCCTGCTGTACCTGACTGGCATACAAAATACAGGTCTTCTTAGCTTCAGCTCTGCTACATCTTTGCCAACAGACAAACACGTCTACTGGCAGAGAGAGCAGACACAGAAAGACAGCCAAGTGCCATGTGAAAGGTTATCTGAGTTCATGCATGAGCGTGAACTCAGATAACCCCAGCATCACCCGGCACCCGAAGCCCAGCCGTGAAGTGAGAAATTGAGAGGTTTTATGATGACTGTGTCAAATTTAGCCTGACATCATGAATTTCGGGTTTAGTGCCAGCTGACAATACAAAGCTGGTATTAACTTCATCATTACCCAGAGTTTCACCAGGGCCACTGGAAGAGCCATGTAAAGTGCCTGGAAATGGCGCTACGATGAATGTGCCATTTCCAGGTGTGGCTGTGGTGTTCAGCATAGGAGGCCCAGAGCGCTTGGACATTATCACGCTGAAAATCCCAGCCACGAGCTGCATGGTTTTACCTTGGCTGCTGATCAAAATATGGCGGGAGCCATGTATTATTTATTTAAATAATAAAAAAAAAAAATGGGCTTCCTGTATTTTGTTTGCCAGTCAAGGTAAAGCTAGGCAGCTGGAGGTGGTAGCCCATAACTATCCGCTTTATCTGTGCTGAGAATCAAAAATACTGCAGAGTGCTACATCATTTTTTTTATTAATATTTATATTTTTTTTACACTACAATATGTGAGACAGATCCAATAGCTAATGACCGATGCTGTCACACAGAATTAGCGTCTTTGACTGCCTGCTGGAGTAAGCTGAAACCAGCCTATACCCTCTACCATACTAGAATGTATGGGCTGATTGCAGATTCCTTAAATAGCCAATCACAGATGCCTATACTGTTCGACAGGGCCTGTGATTGGCTGTTCCACCCTCTGCAATGAATATCCCAGAAGTTAATGAGCAGCCCTGGAAGTAGACGTGGTGGGAAGGCAGGACGGCAGGACTTGGCAAATATTATGTTAATGTTTATTAATTATGTGCTTTGTTTCACAACCCCCCTGCCCCCGAGCCTGAACTGTAACATGGATTTCCCAGGAAAGTTTGTGTTCAAGATGTGAGCACAATCACTAGGTGCTTGGTACGGACCCCAAACTTTACAGTTCGGGTTCACCCAACACTAGTTTTAATTTTACTATCCCCCTAATTATTCTGACTTCCTGATAAAAGACAATCCTAATCCACTAAAACATACAGTATCGCTTTTTCCTTACCTGTAAGATTAACTGTTAATAAAGATATGCAATACCAGCATTAAACGTCAAGCAGATGGCACAAAAAAATGATTGTTCAATGATTCCAATGCATGAATATTATTCCAGGTAGTCAACTCACGCTGAGCTCTGTCACTGGAATAAAGCAAGCCATAGGGTTATTTGCATGTATTAGATTATTTGCATGCATTTGTATGCTGGCATTTTCAGTAACAATCAACAGTACGTTTTCTTGTAGTGCATGTGAATAACTTGCATTCACTGAATTTTATCAATGCCATTTAATTTAATTAGACTTTATTGAAATGGAAATACCATTTACAGTTGTGTTTGAAAATGTGTGAACCCTTCAGAATTTAACAGATTTCTGCATAAATTTAACCTAAAACTACATCGAAAAGTACCGTATATACTCGTGTATAAGCCGACCCGTGTATAAGCCGACCCCCCTACTTTTGCCCCCAAAATCTGGGAAAACCTATTGACTCGTGTATAAGCCGAGGGTGGACCCCAGCACAGGTATACAGCCCCCAGCAGTGTGGTATACAGGCCCCCGCAGTGGTGTACAGGCCTCCCCAGTGGTAATATACAGCCCCCAGAAGTGTGGTATACAGCAGCCTCCCCAGTGGTACATACAGGCCCCAGCAGTGTTACAGCAGCCTCCCCAGTGGTACATACAGCAGCAGCCCCAGTGGTAGTATACAGCAGCCACAGAGATATATACAGCAGCCCCAGTGGTAGTATACAGCAGCCCCAGTGGTAGTATACAACAGCCCCAGAGGTATATACAGCAGCCCCAGTGGTAGTATACAGAAGCCCCAGAGGTAGTATACAGCAGCCCCAGTAGTAGTATACAGCAGCCTCAGTGGTATATACAGCAGCAGCCCCAGTAGTAGTATACAGAAGCCCCAGTGGTAGTATACAGCAGCCCCAGTAGTAGTATACAGCAGCCCCAGGGGTATATACAGCAGCAGCCCCAGGGGGTATATACAGCAGCAGCCCCAGGGGGTATATACAGCAGCAGCCACAGGGGGTATATACAGCAGCAGCCCCAGGGGGTATATACAGCAGCAGCCTCAGGGGGTATATACAGCCGCAGCCCCAGGGGGTATATACAGCAGCAGCCCCAGGGGGTATATACAGCAGCCGCCCTAGGGGGTATATACAGCAGCAGCCCCAGAGGTATACAGACCCCCCCCCCATAAGTAGTATACAGGGGCCCCAGCTGTATACAGCAGCCCCAGCTGTATACAGCCCCCCCGTGGTATCCAGGGCCCCCCTTGCTGCACACCTGTAAAGGAAGATGTCAGTATACTTATCGCTGCTGCTGCCGCCGCCGCCGCTCCGCTGCTCTTTCACCGCGCTGCTCTGGGTCTTCATGCTTCCTGTTCCTTCTCCGGCGCTCGAACAATGACGTCATTTCCTGAGCGCCGGAGAAGGAACAGGAAGCATGAAGACCCGGAGCAGCGCGGTGACCGAGCAGCGGAGCGGCGGCGGCAGCGATAAGTATACTGACATCTTCCTTTACAGGTGTGCAGCAAGGGGGGCCCTGGATACCATGGGGGGGCTGTATACAGCTGGGGCTGCTGTATACAGCTGGGGCTACGTATATACTCGTGTATAAGACGAGGGGGGACTTTTCAGCACATTTTTTGTGCTGAAAAACTCTGCTTATACACGAGTATATACGGTAAATAAAAAGTTCAAAAAAAATTTGCCAAAAATATTAGACTTTGCCTTCTTTTATATCAAGGATGATGTTTTATTTACAAATATTTTATTTGATTTTCCAAACATTTGAACATGGTAATCGGTATTATGATAGTTACAATTGTCGAACTCATGCAATCCCAATATTAAAAAAAAAATATACAACTCTTCCCCCCCAAATTCCTCCCTGGCAGTGTTCATCCTCCAATCTAATAAATGCAGGCCAGAACGATAGCTCTATAATATTCTAACTCCTGCTACCGTCCACAATCTCCGTTTAAATCATTTAGTATATCAGGTATATTAAGTGTGTTAAGAAACCTCCAGCCTTCCCAGGCTACCCTGCACTTGTTCCATCAGATACCAGGTAGAGTCTCTGAAGGGCCACACCACTGATTTAACTTCCTCATTGGAGAGATAGTTTAGGATAAAACCCCTCCATTTATCAAAAATAT